>JBAMJV010011873.1:0-31501 GCA_037951105.1 Echinarachnius parma | reverse complement strand
TAATTCAATGCTACATGAAAATCTGGTTTTGCAATATAAATATGCACTTGTTTTGTGTATAAAATCTAGACCAGAATGTCTACATAATAATACAACTAATAATATATTACATTTAATATATTTACATGTACATGTACAAATGATTTACTAGAGTGGAATATGATCAATTAAAGTAAAGTGACTGCAGCCAAACCAGCACATAAAGACCACCATAATAATTATGTAGACAGAAAAGGCAGTATTTTTAGCGGGAGGTTTCTGTACTGTTTCCATTTTGTGGTTTGAAATAAAGACAACTGTGAAGCAGTGATGCCTGTGGTTAGCGGGCAAGTATGTATGGTATTGGTAGCTTATTAAATGATCAATGATGAATCTACAGCCATTTCAACTTTGAATACAAAACAACTAATTTATAAATACAATTGATATTAATTTTCCCTAAAAACCATGTTTTCAAACTGACCTGCTTTTTAAAATTTGCATTACCAAAAGAAAAATCAAAAGCACTTTTATATCGCTTTGCATTTTTCTGTGAGCGACACTATTATTCATAAATAAAATCACTGACATTTGCTTTGCTATGCATATTTCTTACATATGAGATTTAAAAAATGTAATGCAACTATAATATTTGTTTATAATTCTCAAAAGTTTATCGTTCATGAATTAATATGTAGCACAGATGTCAAGTAAGGTGCATTTAGAAGTATTCAAACAAATCACAGGGGGGGGGGGGGGGGGGGGCATAATGGGCAAAGGCCTCTAGGCTTCTTAGAATTAAGTCCATAATTTAGCATTTTTAAAAGTTAGTCTTAATGAAAACACCTATATATGGAATTATTCCACCTGTTTTTTTGGAATTCAAGAAATAACTACAACTTCTTTTTTAAATTTTGACTTCAAGGAAACTGACAAAATGAAGATCAATTTCCTTTAAAGAGTTTATATCAATGCAAAGTTTGATTTTCGTCTACTCTGTTTCTCATATATTGTGGGAGAGCATAGTTTGAGGAAGTCCTATCTAGGATATAAGTGTATAGTCCCACAATAGTGCATTATAAATGCTCAATGAGAATCATCGATCCCAAAATGAGAAGTTCAAAGTAAAAAATTACCGACCTGTGCTACAGAGTGGCCCATGTATATTGTGCGACTGGCTTCTAGCCGGCTTGCTCCAACACAGTAAGAACACCTTAAAGTTCCAACTTGGTATGGGGGTGCAGATAATGAAGTCGTGAAAATAGATAATTCAAATGAGGTGCATTTTTCTGACAAGGTTCACGGTTATTATTTTTATCATCATCGCTAAAAATATGTATCCCTTTGAATATCTTGAAATGAGAAGAATTCTTTGCACACTTGGCAATGATCAAAGAACCGGATCTAATGGTGTAGTATTCTTGCCGTCACGCTTCCCAAGAAAGATACTCAGAAATTGAATTGCAAACTGGAATTTTAAATGTCCTTTTCGCATTTGCGACGTTCTCCCAGAAATCATGATCATCTGTCGAAATCGTGTGCAAAGAGGACAATTGAAGATGATCATCCAGGTTATAGCCTGTAGTGTAGTACGATGCAGAGCAGAGGTTTTGTCTCCCAAAATGTATTTGAATGGTCTTTTCATTAAGAACTCACATAATGTGCTTCACTTCTCGATCAGTACTATGCTGAAGAACCTTCCGTGCAGGTATGGATGAACATGTAACATGTTACATGTCCCATGTAACTGTAATTTCTTCACGCCCTGTCTGGAAATTCCTTTCTTTGCTCAACTGGTGTAAACAGATTTGCATATCTGAAGAAATGTTGCGATGTAAAGTTGCTCGCTGGTTCCGTCATCAACAGACTGCAATGTCGTGTCAGATTCCGTATTCCACCAAGCCTGTGGAGAAGTATGGAATTGCAGCGCCCAGCGGTGTTAGCCTGTACAACTATTGTGTTACACGATGGGATGGGCATATCTGCAAAAAGAAATAAATAGATTTCTGTTTCAGTCCAGATTGAGCTCTATTGGATTACAAATTATAAGATAGTACAATAGATTATCATGGAAAAACGTTTATTGAGGATGACAAACCTCAACCTTGGCCATACAAACCAATCAATTTTGAAAAGAGGTTGAGGTGGGGTCCAATGCAGGAATTATTATTTTTTTTTTTACGGGGTTACTTTTTCAATCTGATATCTTATCACAACACCATGGTAATTTTAGGGGCTACCTACTAAATTTTGGGGGCTATTTAAAAGATTAGGCGGCAATATCCTGTGGGGGGGGGGGGCACTTGTTCATATTATATCTACGTATAGAATCGCATTGCGTCAGTGCCTTTTTTTGGCGCGGCTACTACACTTATGCAATGTACATTGATTACGCCATCACATAACGCCATACCTGTTCTTCTGTCATGTGTAAAATACTCTGCATGTTACACATGACAAACTACATGGTACTATTGTTCTATTTAATATCGGTAGCGTCGGTCGTAACCATTAATAACCAGGTCAAAGTGCCGTCAAAGTGAATGCGCAAACACCCCTTGCAATTAATGTACACTGCATGCCACACCAAGCGAAACAAATATGCACTTGCGCATGCGATTCTGTATGTAGATATGATATGCACGAACAGTATATAGGCGAAGACGTTACTGCAACATACATGCAGTTAGAGCGCAGCATACATTTCTATTGCATAAAACACACTTGGGCAATTCCACGGTAACTGACGTTACAATACAAATTCAATGTAGGACAGTAGCCTAGGATATGTACAAATTTGTTTTCATTGACATTGTACTTAATATTGTAGTTAAGGAAATAAAGATACATGTACCTGCCGGCTGCCGGTTATAATTTGAGTATTTGAATGATACAGGTAAGGTATTACAGGTCAGTTACAGCACTACCTGCCGGTTATAATTTGAGTATTTGAATGATACAGGTAAGCCTCGTAAGGTATTACTATTAACAGAATAACAGCGAAAAAATGTGACGTTAACTGACATCGCACTATTTCTGAATAGACCCTAAAAGGCCTAAATGGCGTATCGCACTATTTCTGTATGGACCCTGATGCCATGGCGTACCATTTTTTTGTAATGAACCCTAAATGGCGTATTGCACTTCTGAAATGGACAATAAATGGCGTATCGCACCTTTCCTGAAATTCATCATATTATATTCAAATTGACCCTATTTCTCTCGGTGTCTCGCACTCACACTGCAAAAACAAAATGCTTCTACAAGAATCCCAGCACTTTATCCCCCACAGTGCAACCCGTATACAATACTACGAAAACTACCACGGCTCGTATGCCAGAACCCTCGGGGAAGAAATCGCCGCCGATCACACACCGAATGAGTAGCCTACGGGGGTAAGCACGCAAAATAAACTACAGCATACACACAAAAATCGTATAAATCACTTACCCATGATTATTGTAAAATGCAATCACCGCCGTCACTTCTGGAATGGCCGTCTCATATCATATTTCACCAGAATATCACCAAATAATGGTATTTGTACGTGGAGCTCACATCTACTAGTAAATAGGTCCAGCTCGAACATTTCTGAACACAACTGCACGATCTCCGACTCGACCCGATCCGACGAACGATCGAGTATCTGAACGATATTACATGCATGTAATACGCTTGCATGGCTTTAGTTCAGATACTCAGTTGTCCAATTCAAATCGGCAAATCCACAGAAATGAATTTTACACCGGGCCGAGATACATATTCTGTAATTAGCCACTGAATCTGACCTATGCATATGGCCATGTGTATCACGGCCCGATGTCAAACTACCCAGAATTTTACCCACATTGTTTACGATTTTAAAAACATTTATCTACATTTACACTACAAATTTGTTTCCGCTTTCAAGACTAATAACTTGCCTAGTACATAAATATAATTTGTTTTTTTCCCTAACAACTATTACAGCGAGAAATTACACCGAACGGCAAACGAATTCCTCGCGGTGATGAACGGCAATGCCAAAAAAACATGTCAGCGAGCAGTGGGGAAATTTACCCACGTTGTTTACGATTTAAAAAACATTAATTGAAATCTCAACTACGCATTTGTATTTAGTTTCTAAACAATTAATTTTTCTGGGGGAAAACTATTTTTTATTTTTGACGTGAAATTTCTAGCGCACGAAAAAGCAGCGAACGACGAACGACGGCATCGGTACCGAGTGGAATTCGCTCCTCCGCAACAGGACCAAAACCCTTCTCCAACTTTATATATTAAGATAATGATTCGTGTATACAGGAATACCTACTCAACAATTATTGTAAGCATAGAATGAATACACAGTTTACATGCGGGATATAACATCTATATATAATCAGACTCAGAGGGCTTCATTACATTACGAATACCCATATCCCAATACCTTACATCAACCCTGGGATCGAGTGGCCTATAACATGTGGTCTACTGTTTTATCAATTATCTTTAGCCTTGAGTTACGCAATAGGGACGCTGTGAAAAACTACCGAAACTACTACAACCTTGACGCGACTATGCTCATGAATATTCATTAATTGTGAGAGCTAGGAAGGACAGCGTGAAACTACTGACCAAGTCAGAAATAGAGAGAGAGAGAGAGGGCCAGTAGCCGAGGTCGAGGTAAACAGAAGGAAAGACTAAAAGAGAGAGTGATAGAAAGAGCGAGACTTGACCCTGAGCAAAGCGTCACATCAAGAAAGGGGAGGGGTGGCGATTAGAGAGCACAAGACGGTGGGGAAAAGTGACCCTGAATTGGTCAGTACATGGCCCAAATATATGAATGTGTAACTACACGTAATAATTATCCTAAGTACAAAATACCACAATAATCACTGTTGCAAATCGCAACACTATCTCCTCCCTACGGAAAAATTCGCTGCCCTCAGCGATATAAGTAAGAACAATACTTTCACTGATATATACCTGCATGTTCAAGTTCTAACTCACATACTAATCATACAAAATATAATACAAAATAACTAAAAACCTTCTGTAATCTATACACACGTTTCCATAACGAGAAAGTAGAGACATAGATATAAAGATAAAAAGGAAGAAGGGGTGATTGAGAGGAGAGGACATGCAATTGGAGGGAAGAGAAAGAGAAGAGGAAGGGAAACAGGGCGGATATAAATTGAGAGTCATCAAACAGGACATTAAATCTCCACATGCAATGCAAATCATACAAAACAAGGCGATATAACGGAGCGAGTGTATTGAGCAGACAGGGCAAAATGCATAAAAGAGGATAGTCGGTGAGAAAGGGAGGAAGGAAGAAGAGGCGGAGAGAAGTTAAGGAATGCCCCCCACGCGATCCCAAACTACCAAGCGCACATGGTTGCATCAAATCTATACCTACGGTAGAACGAAATTATACGCCGCTCGCCCTATTACACGCTTCCTACTAAAAAAATACACCTGCTAACAAAAATACAAGTGAAACAAATCGTACTATTTACAGCGAAAAAAATGACATGCATGAAATTGAAAATCAGAAACAAGGAAACGATCAAAATTCAAGTACATCTAAAAAGAGAACGTCCAAACATAAATTAAAAACGTTGCACAATAACCGACACATCAAATTCCTGTTTACAGCTTACAAGAATTATATACCAATAACTTCTTTAAGCAAAACACACGTTCGTTTACCACAACAAAACTCTATGTTTACTCTACGTTCATTCTCTTTCTTTTTTGTCATAAATTTGTTTACGTTTCTTGTTTTCTTTAAATCAATTATGCATACCAACTTACTGTAACGAACCAACATTATACATACAACATGTCATAATTTTATCAAGCAGAAATAAAAAGGTCAAAAGTTAAAATGTATCCCTGGGCATTAAAGTTCATCATTGTCCCAAGAATTAATAAGGTTTATTCGACATGCAATGAATATAGTTCCTTTTCTTCGCGAACAACAAGGGAAGGTCTATATAGTCCATTGTCTCAGCTTCTATGTTTAATTATAATCCTTCATAAATAATCGAAATTCTGACGATGATCACCACTGCAACAATCCGAGTCTGGCCAAGACCCACCGTGATCGATGCCCACGGTCGTGTTCGTCACAAACATTACTATCTGGATACGGGGATAGTAAATTTCGATGTAATCGCTTCCATGTCGCTGTCGTGGTCATCTTTTGCGTCGTGATTTATAAAACGTTCGCGGACGATTTGTTGAAAGACGGCTTCCTACGGCCCGGAGAATTCCAGCGAAGGCGCCTGTGTAGGAGGCGCAGGGCAGGTTGTCGCCTCGTCAACGTCGACCGCGTGATGGTCGCGATATCTAATCTACACTATATAAACTACCGGGCTCCGTTCCAACGGAACCATGGCAACGGCCCCTCAGCTCCGATTTCGGCGCGACCAATTTTACAGATACCCAGTATGTTCTAACACATACTGGCTGTATCACAACGCGACTTAACATACAACTAACCTAAACTACATATATCGCACCTCGCTTCAGAATCCACAACCGCAACGATGACCCCAAGGCTCCTCCATGTCGAAGACGATACAATTATTTCACTATTAATGCAAACTGACATGCATTATTTCGATCTTCACAAATATATTAAACAAGACTGTATCGCAAACAAGTCGCACTGCTAACTATTCACGTTTCACATACGTGATCAAAATAAATTTCACGAATCATATATCCATAAACAGATTTCCAATATTTTCTTTTCTCCAAACTATGTGTTAGGCTGAGGCCGATGACGTATATAAGTTTCCCCTTGATGTCGCAGAATTACAGCAATGTTGCACATCGACATGCTATATGCTAGGTGATCCCGACAGTGTACCAGTCGAACTCCTCATCTCCGCACACGAGAAGGGACGACGACGCCGCGTATGATGTCCGGCGTGTTGATTCCCGCGGCTCCTCACGACGAACTGCGGCATGACGACGGCGATGACAAGGGGTAGTCGAGAGGGTCGCTCCATCTCCATACACGCCAGGCCAGAAGCTTCTCCTCGAACTCGCCAAAATGACCACCAGCACCCACCACACGCCGAGATTAGTCATGCTGGCCTCCATAAAATCCAGATCACTCGTCCAACTCATCCTCCGTGATTATGTCCATCTCCAAGCATAGCGATCTTCATACAATACGTGCACGTGAATTGTATAAATTGGCGACAACAATCAAAATCATGTCCGCATGATCTCGATCACAGATCTACTCCTCTGCCCGTCGACATTAACGTTCATGAATAAATATCCAAGGTATAGTTTCTGGATGGAGCCATTTTTTCCAGAAAGCCGATGCGATTAAGTTATGTCCTTACATGCGATCATCTTGATCGCTGATCATGAGTCCGGTGCTGTTAGAATACTGCTTTATCGTTATAATCCATTCAATAACCACAGGCACGTGTTAAAGTCACTCATCCCACCGCTGCCACCAGTGTCACGATTTATGGGGGGTGATGTTGATGATGATGTAAATTGTCTTTAACTTAATATCATTCCACTCAGCAATCAAACATGGTAGCGTGCCTCATATAGTAATCCAATCAATGCGACGAAATAATAATAGGTGACGATTCAGTTGTAAAATATAAGTGCTTAAAGTTTATTGACGAGAATTCAACACATGAATATATCGACATGTATAATAATAATTCCAACTAAATAGAAGTGAAGAACTAAACTGTAAACTATCCACTGTATAACTGCGGAGGACGCAGACTGAATAGAAACAGGAAGACTAACTCTTAACTTCGTGAACTCCTGAACTGAACTCCAGCCAGAGAGGTGGTCCTCCGACCCCTCTGTGCTCGTAATTCTAACTCTTCACTCCCGACTCGTCATTCTAATTCCTGACCCTTTACTCTACTGTCTGGCCGCGCCGCGCTATTTATAGGCCGGGTTCTTTGTTCTATCCCGAAGTATGACTTTGAGCGAAGGACAAAGCTACGACCTCGAGTTGAAGAAAACTCTCAGTCTTCCGCGCACGTGCAGTCAGAAAGGCTGACCGCGACTCTACCACAAAGTCAAACTACCGCTCCGTCCTTCAAGCCAAACACGAGGACGAGCTCGCTACACAAATATTCGCTAGCAATTTGCACTACGAGAGACGAACCCGCTTCCGCGATAGTTCATCCCTAAAGTTACGTAACACCGGAACGAGCAAGTATCTCAAGAAAGAGCAGTTCGCTATGCGAGAGTTTATCCTTGTACATCTTCAAAGTCGCTATGCGACAATTTGCCCTAGTACTACAAAGACGAGCCTCGCACAGCGAGGAGTTCGTCCCTGGAGTTACGTAACGCAAAGATGATAACGCTGCAAAACTCCGCTCTTGAAGTACGAGATGCGGGGCCAGCGAGTGACCTTCGCTTATCGTCATTCAAACAGCGAAGAGGGCTAGCAAATAACCTCTACGAAATGTCTTTCAAACAGCGCGACGAACGACGAAGCTTGCATCAATTTATCAACTCAAAGGAATGTCTTTGAGCAAGGTCGGCCCAAAATGCGTTCGCAGCATAAGCAATTTTCGTTGAACACTACGCATGCGGTCAATGACAATGGGGGCTGCAGTTCACATTATAATCACATGTACAGTATAACTTAGATTATCACATGGAAATAGGAATTTGCACAATCGAACGATTTATAAAATCGTAACAGTATATCCGATTTTAGTCCATGATGGGGACCAACTTTTAGTCAATAATTTGAGACAATGATTATAAATCCTATACATTTTTGGAGGAACACACAAATAAAATCGTTTTTGTTGATCTTTCTATTCAATAATTAGTTTAACCAAACATCACATTCAAATGTTTTTGATAAACAATGGTTAAATCTCATCTTTACGAGAAAATTGATATCAAATGTGTACTGTTGATACAAAATCGACACTCTCATATCTTGTCTACATTTTGTATTGAATCTATTTGCCTTAAAAGGTGACTCTAACAAGAGTAGACATGACAATGTGCTGAAAAAGGCACATTTTTGTATATGACTTTAAACACAATTTATTCCGCTTGAGCATATAAGTTGCCTCTTGTGATGAAGTCGGTCATGTATAGAATAATACCTAATCAAATTTTGTAATAAGGAAAAAATAAAGTACTTTACAGTCAGAGTGCAGACATATAATGCATCAATAGGACAGCGGTTAATTCGGAGGCAGAAAAGGAAAACGTCGAATATTATTCGATTTAATTTGTGAAATTGGCTAACATTTTATACGTAGTCGACATATTTCACAAAAGTACTTTTTAAAATTTTAAATTGAAGTCATGTGGTATATTAAGGCAAGGCCCAATTAATTGATTTGTCTGATAACATTTGGGTCACAGGATCTCACCCTCAAGTTGTTAAATGTAGAACAAGAGACTAAAGTTTGATTTAAACAAAATCTCCGGGGCACTGTGGAGGCACTAACGTGTTTAACAGTCTGTTCTTCCGCTTTGGCCAAGTCTTTACATGTATGACTTCCCGTTTTGATTACCTACTACAGAACAGCTTCGAAAGTGTTCTTCATGTGCGAATGAATATATTGTGCGTATCAACGGGGTTTATTATTATTTATTAATATTATTATTAATTTGATTGCTAAACTACTAAAGTCAATGCTTTACATTAAAGTGTTCCATTAACATCGTCAAATTCAACCAAACTAGCTTTTACACTTCACTTGTACCTTGTTGTTTGGCTTATAGTAATACTTATGAAAATAATGTTTCCTTAAAAAGCAAAGCGTTCTGGACCGTTTCTCGATTGTAGCCAAAGTATCCGAATTCGGATACTTCGATCGTTTTATTATTCGAATTCGGATCCCTCGCGCGAACGATCTGGAATAGAATCTGACGTCAGTGTTCACGTTTTGACTACCAAGGTAAATAACGTTCTCTTTCTTTGGAAACATCAGATATCATACAGAAACAACATTGATATAAATGCATTTTTAAAGTCACAAATATCCCTTTTGGAAATATCTTATGAAGTAAATGGATCACTCTAACAGATGGGTTAGGATATATATGTTCACATTGTCTGGGATAACATTGCAGAACTCACAGTTTGTGGTCATGGGGTTTCGCAAGACTTTAATTTTAGCTTTAAACTACCTATAAGTATACCGTATTATAATGCAAATTAAGATATCTATACGAATATTATATAGAGCCAGTGATACTCGGAGACATTGAAACACCTTAATTCACGATTTGTTCAGAGTGAAATAATAGTTTAATGCATTTAAAGGCGTGTTACTTGTTTATTACTAATTTCAGTTTCACGATCAGAGGAAAACAATGTTGCATAACCCATTTCAAACGAAAAGAGTCCCTCAAAAGGTCACCAAAACAATAGTGTCCTATCGATTCGTGGATCCAATCTACTTAGGCGTTAGACGAATACGTTCTGACAGAAACAAAATAAATGTGCGACCAACCCGAATTCTAACGAAATGTCAGCCTCAGTTCAGACAGAAATGCATTCAAGTTTATAGTATGTTTGCTTCACTTGTATGTTTACCCAGTTAGTATCTTGACTTGCCAAATAAAGAAAACGAGCATCCTTTATTAAATATGAATGTAACATATGTCTTTTCGAAAATAAATGTCTGTAGACTTGCTATCACACTTTAATTGGTATCGAAATTAAAACATGATATTGAAATTGCCATTTATTATGCCTATTAACATTAATGACATCGATGTCATCCAACCCACCTGAACGAGAGCGTAAACATTATATCGGTTCATTGAATTATTCCCAAGGACATAGTAATTTCCTGAATGAAACCAATTACGATTCAAATGAAGATTGATTGCAAAATATCACTTCTTTGAAGATTTATGTATCGCGACTCGAAAATTGGCTCGAAATATTTATGACCATATTTTGTTATGGTTCTCGCTCCTGACAAACAAACATTGTGACAAAACAAATAGCGACGTGAGACCTGACAGAGGTTTTAACAAATGTCATCATCAATGTAAATTGTTATGTATTTACAGTATGGTTGTTTGTTTCATAATTTGTACGTGCCGTATTTCCCAAAGGCAGAGCGATAAATTATGACAAATTTTCATTGTTATTGATGAAATGTCGAAAGCGATACATGTATTTATATTTTTTGTTTACTAACCATCATTCATTTTTTTCCATCATCCAAACAGTATACATTCGTGTTTAGGTCTATTAATGGGTTTTTAATACAACTGTTTTTCATGTGCTCAATTATTTTGTCAAGGTTGTAACTATGATTGTCATTTACAAACAAAGAAGGTGATGCGTCGTTAAAATACATAATTATTTTGATTTCGGGAAGGCGCACGAACGTATCGACTCTATATATTTCGTTTCCCCTTTTTTTAAAAACAAGATGTGAATACCACATGTGTGAAGAAATCTGCGCCTAATTACTTTGTTTGTGCAATGATCACCGCATGATGCACATCGAGACGAAATGTTTGAATTTTGATTGATGCCTTCCGGAAAATCTTTTCACAAAAACAAAATATATAAATACTATTGTGCTACTCCTAAAATTAGCGTAAATTGTATTGACAGCATGCATCATCACGATTACGCGCAATTGCGTCAAAAACATTTCAAAATTGATGAGTGGATTGGCTTTAATTTTTTCTTTGAAAGATGCTACAGGGTCAAGGTTTCTTAAAAAAAATGTTGTTACACAATCTGCATTATTTATTAAATTTATAAATAAATCTCAGCATATGTATTCAAACTAATATTCAATGTCGTTATGAAGTCAAACTGTAACGCACGTTAATTTTGTCCAATCACCAAAATTTAATAAAGTGTTTGTTTTATTTCGTCGCATGAACAAAAATAATTTGTCTCTTTAACTAAAAGCTCGCATGTTTGTTAAAACCTGTAACGTTCAAAGGAATCTTTCAAGCACGATTGCATTTTCTCATTAAAACATAATCTAATGTAATGAACATACGAATATTCCTCGCCATGCGTGCGAAAAAACAATAATGAAGTTGTCGTTATAATTATATAAGAGACACTTGTCTGTTGCTACGCTCCTGGAATTTGTTCAGTTTATTGTTTCTGATTGGTTAAAATAATTTCATGCGTTCAAATTACATTTTGTGTTTTGGTTTTGACGTATACGTGATTCTGTTCTGTTTACTAAGTTGGACGCATATTCATATTTGTTTTAATTCCCAAATATTGCTATTTTCTTTATTTGATCAGCGTGAACAAAATATATTCAAAAGTAACACTATACTATATCAGTCACGTTTAATTGTTGTCAGGTAGAACTATTTTAAGAAGGGTTCATTGTTTATATTTTATACATGGTTTTCTTAGAGAATGTGTTTTACAAAAATATAATAATGCTTCACATGCCATTTCTTCTAGCACGTTTTTTTTTCTGAAAATAAAAAAGCAAAACATATCTTCAATATAATGTGCGACACGATGTACATGCTGTGGATCAGATATTTCTTTGTACTGATATCATACTGAAAATTATTGAAGGTCTTACAACCTTTATTTTATTTAAAAGGTAGTTCAGATTCGTCAAATCAGATGCGCGGCGCCATCTTGCGTACTCGTTGTGCACGGTGCGTAATGCACGTTAGCTCAGTGTTATCAAAGACGCTTAATGGAAAGACCGGTTTATATTCACTTGGTCTAATACCACTTGGTCCAATCATCAGTTCGTCTAACTTCACTTCGGCTAAACCTATTTGGTCTAATCATCACTAGGTATAATGCCCATTTAGGCAACTGCCGTTTCGTCTAATCACCAAATGGGCTAATTGTCACTTCGTCTACTTTTTTTTTCCTCGTTTCGTCTATTATCACTTCGTCTAATACCAGTTCGTCTAATGCCATTTGGTCTAATGACCATTTAGTCTAATACCATTTGGTCTAATGACCATTTGGTCTAATGACCATTTAGTCTAATTCCCATTTGGTCTAACGATCGCCCACACTGACCTGTGTGGTGGCCACCGCCTGTATACCGTATACCGTATGAACGATTCCATAAGGTTGTAATTATGGTTACAGTCCGTTATTCCGAAGGTTCGTTGATCCGAAAATAAAATCGGGTTCGTTATTCTGAAGGTTCGTTAGTCCTAAAATGAAATTAGGGTTATTAAAAAATACGACGTAGAAAAGAATTTGATTTTTTGAATTTGAATGTTGCCTAAAAAATGTATTTTGAGCAGTGTGGTCTTGGGAAAGGGGATCAATCTTATTCTAATTGCCGTGGCTGCATGGGGGTGTGGGAGAAGGGGAGGGGGCAAAGAGTGGCTTTAAAATTCTAGTAAAATTGTATAAGAATCATTTGTAATATGTTGTTATAATCTGAAATGAATTTCCTCAAAAGTGATTTTCTTTTTCTTTGTAAAACAGTGCAATAAGAATGAGATATTTGAGATATATTTATATCTTTCTCATGTAAAAAAAAACATGAAATTAAACCAAAATCAATTTGATATTCTATAATTATAATTATGTCATAAAGTTAGATTTTGCTGCTTGATATCAGTCCAAAATATCTTAATTCTAACATTTTATTTGTCTGAATTGTATGTATTTCATCATAAATAGCAACTAAGGGCAGGGGCGGATCTAGCTTTTTGCTAAAGGGGGTGTGGGAGGGGGTGCCCCCCCCCCCCCCCGTTAAGGAGCTTTTGCATTGTTTTAATTGAAACTGTGCAATCTGAGTTTTCTTGTTTTACTCTCTTTTCCAATCAAATTAGATAAAAGCCATGATTTAAATTGATTTGGGAGGGGGCCCATGAAACACCCCCAATTTCATTTTCGGATTAACAAACCCTAATTCATTTTAGGAGTACTACCGAACCTTCGGAATAACGAACCCGATTTCATTTTAGGAATAGCGAACCTTCGGAATAACGAAGCGCACCCGTAATTATAGCTGTATGGATATTTAGCCACAGTGAGACGAAACCTGTGTATAAAAGAAAAATAATTGGCCATTACAATCAGGTGACCTTCATACACCACCGAAGAGAAAATAGATAATATTATTAATAGATAATATCTATTTTATCTATTTTCCCACTATTCATCAAACGGTGCATATTGACCACCTAAAAGGAAACAAGTGGGCGTTATAATCAGGTACCTTTAAAAAAAAACAGGTTCCATAAAATGGTATATCGTCAAACAGGCAACGGGAGGATGAGTGGGATACATCCCGCCTCACAAGGTGGGGAATGACATGTACAATTACCCCCCCCCCCCTTTTGTATTTGTATACGAGTGGGAAAGAAAACATTCGTTGTAACACCTATATCATATCAAACTTCCATTAGACCAAATGGTCATTAGACGAAATGGTCATTAGACCAAATGGGCATTAGACCATGTGGGCATTAGACCATGTGGGCATTAGCCCAAGTGGGACATTAGCCCAAGTGGGAGTAGCCCAACTGTCAATTAGACCAAACGGGAATTTGATGAAATGGTGATTAGACGAAGTGGGTTTGGACCAAGTGGATATTAGACGATAAGGGTATAGCCCAAATGGTTATTAGACGAACCGGCTATTGGACCAAGTGGTTGTAGACGAAATGGGTTTAGACTATGTAGGATTAGACGAAGTGGATATTAGACGAATCGGGTTTAGACCAAGTGGGGGTTTACCGAAAGACCAACCACTGTACAATTATCCTGTACAAAGTGAATGGGCAGAGCGCGATGTACAAAATTAACACGCACTTTGATACGCAGGCTTTTCATTATGACGTCACAATAACAATGTTTACTTCGCCTGACTAAAAATAACTTCAAGAAGACGTGATAAAGTTTGACGACCCCAAATTTGCATATCGCGCGTGAAATTTGCTTTGCGCACTTGGGTACGCGTACAATTATAAAGAATTAAATAAAGACAGTGCGCGGACTGAGCGCGCATTAACGTTATAATACGCGAGTAGCCATTGCCATTTTTCTCTACACGGTAAAAATCTTTAAATTTAAAAAATATGTTTCTCACAGCTTTGATTTCAATTGTAAAATCGCTATCGACTATAATTTTTAAATATTTTTCTTATCATGAGGATAATATTAATTCTACATAAAGACATAGCCCTAAAGGTTACTAAGGTCTACCCTAAGCTGTTGCTCAATCTTCATGCTAGCCTGATTTGCCGAGTATTTGTAAGTACAGTTTGATCCTTATTTTCTTTAAAATTATTACGAAAGAAGGGGACATCTGTTCCAAAAAAGCTATCGACTATAATTTTTAAATGTTTTTGTATTAATAAAAATGACACAAATGCAGTGATATAATGAATTCCCTATGGTTACTAAGGTCTGGCATAAGCTCGATTTGAATCTTCATTCTGTTTGAAGGGACATCGCTGCGCGACCGCCAGTGATCTGTCTTGTAATTCTACAGTCTTTGGTGTTATGCAGTGCGCGCATACGAGCCTAGTTCAAAATGGCGACCCGCTGTGTAGCATCACCACGCTTGATGACCTTTAAAACAAACAAGACATGCCATATAGCGTTGGTATAGAAATGTTAACTTGGATATGGAAACAATTAAACATCTCATTCCAATTTTAAACAAAAACACCGACGAGAAATTACAATCAGAGATTATTGTATTGTTGTTTAATCGCAGTCAATTCATGTTTTCTGTATCATTCAGACCATTACTTTCATGAGGTATGGAAATGAAAAGTTCTGGCAGCCACGGTTGTTTAATTAAAAAAAACTGCCTATACGATTTATTCAACGGTGTATGCATCATGCATTCATAGGAACAACTCAACGAGGTCTGTGAATTAAATTGAATTGAATTGAATTGAATTGAATTGAAATGGTTTTATTGAACACAATTTGAGTAAAACAGCTTGGTGCCTGATACATATCAGATTTACAAAATGAAGTATACACATATAAATTACATTGAACATTCAAAGAAGAAATACAGTACACAAATCTTATAAACAACAAGCACGAGTACGACTTGATTCGAACATGGAACGGTGCCAAAGTAACGACTAGGTAAGTTTTATTTTAAGGCTTGGTATGCGTAAAGCAATTGTGTCGTCGCTACCCGTGTGACGTCACATACTTAATTTACACCCAGGCTGGCACTAAAATACGTGTCTTGAATATGATTATGTTATTAGAAGGTTATTTACGTACAAGCTTGCACACCAGACTTTTGATGAACCGATAATTGGTTAAGGTCTTGCGGCCTTTCTTAAAGAAAAGGAGACATTCGAACTAGCATTGATATATATACATGATAGAGCAGCAGGAAATTTGTGACATGCTCTTGCAAAATCAGGCTTTTGGCGCTAACATTTGTCTACAGATGAATTGTTTTTAAAGTATAGAAATGTGTTACTTTTTAAAAAGACAACAAAAATCGAAGTGATCATAATTATAACAAATAATTATAAGCATTTTCGCCATTTTACTATAAACAGAAAACAAGTGATGCTATTTCGTTCGATAATAAAAATTGATATTCCGATTTTTGCCGAAAAGGCACGATTTTCCCAGAGCCGGTCAGATTTAAGTTATATACGGAAGTAAATTTTAAACCTTAACATTTCTCTGTTAGATTTTTGCAATAGGATTATTCCGATTTTCATCATAGCGGTCTTAGACATGATGTGGTAATGTAAAGAAGTACTCCTTTTTAAGAATTTCATTTGTTACAAATTAAGATGCTAAATTTATTGTAATTAACGTATTTCATGTTAGCTATATTTTATCCTTTTACTAGTGTGGTGATATATTTGTTGCATATTTATTTATGTATATATGTTATATATAACATATGTAAACATTGATTTGGTCGAGTGAATGTCTAATTTACAAGAATACAGGCATTCGTCGAAGCGATTGTCGCGTCGTCGTGATCACTAACAATTTCATTTACATCCCGACAGAATGTACGTGTCTTGAATGTTGTGATTGTATATAGGGTTATTCACGTACAAGCTTGCAAATCATTAATATCATAACAAGATAATTTTTTAGGAGTCTCGCAGCCTTTCTCTGATTAAAGATTATCGTGCGTCAGTGGGTGGGGATGCCCAACTGTGGATTGCTATGCTGAACTACGGGTACACTAGTTTTTTTTACACACTTGGCCAGTGTGTATCACGCACCGTACGCAAGGCGTTCGCAATATGACACCGCGCGTCTGATTTGCGAATCCGACCCAAGCTCCTTTAAAAGGAGAGTAACGTTCTAATACAACGATAGCCTTTAACAAGGCTTCGTGTCTCAAGCAAGCAATGGCTGCGCTGCATGCAAGATCAGGAACGACTGAACGCCTGATGGAGGCTATCTGGCAAATGATGAATTCACGTGCGACAAGGCTTCGTGTCTCAAGCAAGCAATGGCTGCGCTGCATGCAAGATCAGGAACGACTGAACGCCTGATGGAGGCTATCTGGCAAATGATGAATTCACGTGCGATCCCCTCGCCTTTACGCATCTACTGGCTCATGAATATGCATAAGCTTGATTTAATGAATCATGCATAGTTTTGTGATATATCTACTGCATTGAGCACACGTCTTTCTGTACAGTCAAACGTCTCTTTGCCTCTCCCATTTAAATATGAACTACGTGTACGTCGGCATACTCGCCCAGTACATAGCATTGTATACACAAACACATCCCTGTGTAGGCTGTGTGTGTATGTGTTTGTTTCTGTGTGTGACCTCGGGACGTGTGCGAGTATGTGTGTGTGTTGCTTTGCATCGGACCTTTGTATTGCTTCAGCGTTCACTGTGGTATAGTTTGTGTCTTGCGTTGGGGAATGATGCATAATGCATGAGTACGTGATAACCCGGCTTCCTGATTGGGCGCAACTCATAGGTAGAGGAATTCAATACTTAACAAAAGAAGTTCATCGGAGAGCAATCCATTTGCGAAAAGACTGTCTCGCCAAGAGAGTGTGCATTGTAGTCGCGCTGTCCAGTCGTTCCTTGCATTCAACTCAGTTCAGACGAGACAGGCTTGTCAAAAGACTAATACAACGATCGCTACAAAAAAAAATTCATTTGTGATCGCACATGAGACAATTGATAGTTGGGAGTGCAAGGACGTGTATATCTTAGAACAAATTCAATGTTTGATTGATTGGATCGAATCCGCTCAGAAAGGTCTGAATTTACAGTCACAAACTTATTACATTTTTCGAAAGTTCCAGGCGTTGGTTTCATTATGAAGAGTTATTCATATATCATACACCTGTGTAAAAAATATAACAATGTCGCATATAAATCGAATTTATTGTGGTAATATCTACATTCAGGAATATCACATCTACATTTATTTTTAATGAAAGGGTTGAAACATCGAAATGGCATATTCTTGTGTTACTTTAATGTAAACTGTAGCTCTCCTTTTACGTAGTACGGTTTGGTAAAATAATAACCATTAAAGTCATACCTGTAAAGTGTCCAAATCCACGAAAATTACTTGGAGCTTCCTCGTTTCTCTTCTACCGTGTTGTTTAGCTTATGGTAAAAGAAGAATAAAATAGGGTTTGATTTGTTCAAATGTCCCTTTAGTATGAAGATAATTATCATTTAAATCTTTTATTTCAATCACGTTGATTAACGCTTTTGATAAAAAGTACAATTGTCCTAGCTGAGAACGTCCGCATGCAGCACCGTGAGAACATTCCGGAGATTGAACTTTGAGCCGAGCGAGTGCAAATTCCATGAATTCTATACTACGTGTGTAAACATAAACGGGTGCGAATATCTCAAACGGATCATTCATTACTGCGACAAATGTATGGCAGACCATCAGTATTCAGTGATAAAATATGAACTCAATATTCGTTTTTTTCACTAGGTAAACAGTGTTCGTTTTCTTTCAAACTTTCACAAATCTTTCAATTGTATTTTACAATGATATTGATATAAGATTGAAGTCTCAAATGTTATTTTGTGCAATATCTGACACTTTACAGGTATCACTTTAACCTTCAAAGATAAATGATAAGTCTTAGCAGCTGACTAATGTTTCAATTTGCTAGTTTGTTCTCACCCTTTGAAAGGAGAGGTATGGGCAAACAAATTGTGATATTTCGGAATTGTTCAGTTGTTAAGGCACTCAATGTATATTCAATTATATGATGCATTGAATGCATTGCATTTCAATGGATGTTTAATACATAGCCGAGTAATGAGCAACAATGCAAAGTGATATTCACTATCTCATTGCACTGACTTTGAACACGGTTATGACTATCCAGTGGATAGTTTAACATCTAAACACTATAAATATCTTTTTTAACGAGATGAAAGGGCATTTCGAAAAACCGAAACCTTTCACATGCTTTTATTGTTAATACAAATAAAACAAGGTATGACGGAACCGCTGGAATTCCAAGTGGATTTTGACGATTTGGACAAAGTTATCTGAGCCCTTTAAATTGTTACGGGGCTTGTTCAACCATGAATGTTTCCTCATGATTCCTCCCGTCTCGCCACTTAACTCGGGAAAAACGAAAGACATGCAGAACGATAGATAATTGGTTCGATGACATTATACCATCAACAACATGAATCTTAATCTGGACATCTTAGGAAGTTACATCCATAGGAAACGCATTGTGTTTACAAACGTATAGCTCATTCCCAGCTAATTTCCGGTCAGTCACATCTGCACATGGAGTGTAATCAGCCGATACTAAATATACATAATATTTCCATTACGCAATTATTATGATGCGTAAACTGTTGTTGAAAACCCTGATCATAATAACAAAATAAAGACAGGTTCTTCCGATACGTTCTTTGAAAACAAACGTAGTAGTAACATAACAGAAAGGTCGAAGGCAAGGTAAAGCCGATCCTTCCGCTTTATGATCGAAAGTTCTTGGTAAAAAAGTGAAATACAGTACACATGTTTGTGTGGCTTGTTGTGCACTTTCAGGCAGGCAAGACGACGCCTGGTATTAAACGTAAACCTGTTCCGTACTCGATTGTGCAATTGTCATAGCGTCAATATAGGACGCACCAGGCTACCGAAGGCAATGGCTTAAAATATTGATGCAGCAGATGCCTCAGTCCAAAGAATTTATAATGGCGTAGCTATGTTAGGGGGTGGGGGCAACGACATAAAATGCCCTCCACCTTATCTTTTCCCTTAACTTGCACCCCATCCCCTTTCCCGGAACAAACTTAAAGAGAATGTAAACGTAGTGCCGTTTCAGAGGGACACATTCAACCCCGATCATGGGAAGCTTAGTTTACCCCATCTTTACCCCCTCCCCCTGTTGTTTTGCACCTGACTACGCCTTTAATTATTTCCAACTAGTCATTTGGCGTGTACATCCGATACTTTCGGCTCATTACACGAGATGGGAAAACCTCCATATTTATCGAAAATGTGTCTGGTTTCATTGATGCGCGCGCGCGGTGATGGTATACCATACCGAAGACCTTTTTATTTAACCTGGAGCTAAACAAATGTATATCTCCGGATCTCAACAAGTATGATAGGAAGAGATCGTATGTGTTACTGTTAAAGATGGAAACATGCCGCACGTGACTGTGTGATGTATGTTTAACGTCTGTCTAAATAATGATGTACCGGATGTAATAATGTTTAAAGTCGACCCGAATTCTTTTCAGTGGCACATCGTTATTCTAGGTTTAACATTGTTTTAAAGGACATACAAATATTCAGTAACTTGTTCAACCATTTCGCAAGTGACTTGACTAGGTTTGCTTGTAAATCTATATTATCAATACAAGTTTCTCCTCCTTGTGACATACAGACAAGGGGGTCGCTTGACATTCCGGTGTAATGGTTTAACTGGTCACCTGCAGTACTGGGTCCTTTGATCCATTATCACAAGGACAAACTATTACGGGTGACCGGTTAAACCGTTTCACTGGGTAGTCAATACCCCCTTTGTGTCTATGCCAATAAGACGAGGGATTTGCATCCCTGACTCCCTGGGGAGTATTCCAGCAGGGGAACCTTGTGTGTGTACACAATGCTAAAGGGAATACGTTCTATCCTTCCGGGTACCCATTTATACACATGGGTGGAGAGCAGCAGATAGATTTTCTTGCTGAAGGAAAAACGCGATGGGGATACTCTGGGTTCGAATTCGGGACTTCACAATTGGAAGGCACGCGCTCTACAAATTTTGCCACACCACATCCACATGCATTGTTAATAAGGAATTAAAATCAAACATAGACAACATATTGTTGATGTAATGTATACTTTCGAGCAATGCGGGTTCGTTGCGTATATCAAATAGTTCATTACCATTACACGAAACACCACAGCCTTTAATGAGGAAGCTTTTATATGAACATACATGACAGAAGTATCAATTTTTTTGTATTATGCTGCTGCACAAGTAGCAAATATATACCACACAGCAAGATGTTTCCTATAACCTGGGGCTAGAATGTATGTAACGGAAATACAGGTCGTGTGTAAAATGGAAGCAACACACGTGAGTTACACTTCTTCTATTTTTTTTTTTCTTTTTTGTATAGTTGAATGTCTGCCGACGGATGTGCTGCTGCCGGATATCAAATAATTCATATGTATTACATAATTATGAAAACTACGAAAACAAAATGTATTTTTAAACAATCCTTTATTCGGTATGGTGTTCTATATACACATTAATTTGGAAATATAAACCGAACTGGAATAACTCCCTATTCTGACCTACCATAAGAAATTGATACCAAAGGAAACTGGGGTAAAAGCACAATACTAAAAACAAAATAAACATCCACAAATATTTTTAAAAAAAATATGTAACTAAAATTGACACAACAAGTAAGCCCCCCTCCCCCTAAAAACACAAAACAAAAGAACAGCAAAATCATATCCAAGAAATATTTCAAGATTTCAAATTCTATATAATTTACGAAATTACGTATGCCTAAATATAAGAGGTAACATTTACTTGGTGGTTGACTGAGCACAAATTAAAGGCATATTTCCATATTTCAAAATTGGCAAAAGTAAAATAATTTTTCACTTGAGAATTTAGAAAGTTCAAATTGTTTTTCAATCACAAGACATGCATTTAACGACACGTGCCTTGAAAATAGCTTGGAAAAAAGCAGCACTGTTTCACCAGCCATAATCAATACATCCAACTGAGTATGATGTTTCAGTGTATAGGCATATAATTATGCAAGTTCTTGTGACTTTGGAAATTAGGCCTTCCCTACTTAATCTGTGCTCATTCAGCCGTGAAGGGATGGAGGTCTCTGATTTTCACACAAAATGTACATTATAACTGTAAACATATTGTTGTTAGCCCCATAATTTGGAAACAAATCCTATTAATTGTTGAAAGGGAAACTTATACATTTTCTTGTTATGATCATATCAGATTTATATCAAGAAGCATACTACTAAGTGTATACAATTATTGAATATCATAAACATTAGGGAGCTTTCGTTTCAGGACGGTAGTACAAGTGACAAGTAGTTCTCTCAAAAAAGGACGTTTGCTCATTGCCACAGTGGTTCAATGACTGCAAATTTACCAAAGAGGGTGGTGAATATCCAAAGCAATGACAGATGCGTTTCGAAGGCTCTAGGGGAAAGATGAACAGAGATAAGAATAAACAAATGTTCTTGCTTTCTCTACTGATGTATCTAAACAAAAATAAACGAATACCCTAGACGCTAGGAAAGTGCAGCCAAACACAGTCTGAGAGGAAAATTCATCGGAGAGACGGATTCTTCGTTCTAAAGGCAGAAACAAAACGTCTGGAAGATGCATGGGCTGAACGATGTACTTTCTAGTTTTAGAATCACGATAAGTCAACGACTTGTGAGAATTCTTTATTATATCAACGCATTTAATTCAGTCATGAGCTTAACATTAACCTGCTCCATACTAGATGTTTAAATCCACATGCAGTTGATATAGGGCCAGCCACGTTAATGCAGGCTTTGCGTGAATAAGAAGAGAGAGGGGGAATCTTAAACTTGAAATTTTAAGTTGCTATCATCATCATTGTCTATCAGCTATCATGATAAGCGCGGTCATTCTAATCGGGCGACTACGCCAATGTAGAAGATGTTCATGTATCATTGTACATGTATTATCAACATTACATTGCCTATACGGGAACCTGGTGGGGCCTGTTTTAACACCATGAGGATAGCAATTTCGAATGTGGAATAAGTTAATTAATCAATGAAGAGCACCTATCCTTCTGAAGGGCAGAAATGCGGCGCTGGTCTGCGCATGCCCACAAACAGAAAAGGGTTATTACACTTATGCATGTTGACACGATCAGCCAGTGACCGGCCTTGGTAGGCGGTATACTGTTTCTGCCCAAACTACATGCAAGTGCGATCGGGTTCCGTTGTGGCGTGACGAAGGCTAGACGGTACCCTGGGCTACCAGGTGGTGAACGTTTGTAATTTAATTAACGCGAAATGTTGTCCAAAAACTACGAGAGAAGGGAGAAATCAACAAAAAAGATAATGGAATCAAGATTATCATTCCGGTGATTCGAATATACTCCGTCGCAAGGTCTTAGCTGCCTATACGTAGCAAAGCCTCGACCACATTTCTCAAGCAGTCAATTAATATACTCTTGACAAATTAGTGTTTACTCTCTTAATTTCTAGGACTTAAATTTTAAGTCTTTCTTACGACTTAAAATATTTTAAGTCCTAAAGACTTATTTCACTGGGCCTCCTGTACCCTTCGATTGAAATTTGGCTTCGCAATCTAAATCTAATGGGGACTTAAAACTTTAAGCCAATCAGACTACCCACAAATGACGTCATGCAATTCGCAAGAGTTGAAACCCGTTTTGACTGCCATTTTGGATTTCACGAAGCGACGTCGACGCGGCTTGATGGAGGAATTTCTCGAACAAATCGATGACGATGGGAGTGTGACAAAGCTACTCAAAGGTAAGCATAATGTAATGTGAATGCAATAGGATGTGATAGATTAATCTGGGAGTCAACAGCCGACGATAAATATGTAAATTTCATCTAAGTAGGCCTAACTGGGAACAACTACCAGCGCCCCGGGATTACATGACAGACTGCAGTCTGCATGCAATGCACCGGTACGTACGCGTACCCTGGCCTGTGCTAGCCGCCGCTAGCTGCAGGCCGGACTGCGGCGCACCGCAATCCGGCCTGCAGCGCTAACTGTTCATGTTTGTAAAATTGTAGACTTGCAATAACTACTCATCGAATGGCTAATATTTAACCATTTTTATCAAAAGATAAAAAGCACTGAAATTATTGAAATTTTACTCACATTGTCTAGAATATTCAGCAGATTTGGATGATGCATGTGCACACTTTGTCAGACTTAAGTTAAGACTTACCGTAAAGTCGAGATGACTTTCCTTCAAATTGTTCAATTTCTCACGAAATGTAGCTGATATTACAGCAACATGTGTGCCTGATACTGATAGTAGTTTGTGCAAATTCCAGGTTTTGAAATTACAAGGACTTGTTTTAGAATTAGGGCCTAGGGGGAACTTTTGTGTTGTGTTTAGATTCACTGATAATAGTACTCTTATTTTGTTACAATAAAGCAGAAATGTGTAAATAAAAAAAATGGTCTTGATTTGGTTACATAACTCCCATTAGTTTTATGCGCCCGAAGGGTCGTATTACATGTATGGCCAAGTCTCCTAACATGGATGAACGATAAGAGATCGATGTAAATGTTGGTCATGGTGTCCAGCATTGCTAAATTCGGCGTGTGGTGGCTCTTGGTTGTCATCGATCTGTTGGCGATGAGGAGGAGCTGGTGGCCTCACTTTCATGGAGCAGGAGCGCGAGCGGAGAAGATTGTGCATTCATCGTCCATCTCGCCGACCGTTGGCCATCGCCATCATAATATGGCTCCCTATTAAAGGGTCCGTTTTCTTTGTTGGATAAGACTAGGTAGTAGGTGGTGCAACTCATGATACTAACAATAATCAACAGATATTTTTCTTCTTTTTTTGTTTGCATTCCCTTGTAAATAATCATTAGATTATGAGCAAATATTTAGAATCGTTAACGTCTTCTAATTGTACTTATTGAACCTGTCAGGCCTTCTCCATATGTATCGTGACAAGATTACTTTTCGTTCTCACATTTTTATTCATAGGATGCAGAGGAAGACGTGGCTGAGCCAGTCTGCGAAGCAACGCCGGGGAAGGTGCGTGAGATGTCTGTGGGAGCAGAGGGACTGCGGTTCCAGAGGGTGCCCTTGCTGCAGCTGGAGAGTTGGTGTGGTGGTCAACGATGTCCTCGGCAAGGTGGTCGTCATCGGAGTCAAGGTGGGGAGCATCGTAACTTCGTAAGCAGCAACATCCGTGGCAAGGTGAGGGGCTTCACGGAGGGAGGTGCATGCCGCTATCTGCGCTGTCTTCCTCGCCGAAATGGAGGTCAGCGACATCGAAGGGAAGGTGAGCATCATTGGGATGGACGTCAGCGACGTCGAAAGGAAGGAGAGCCTGTTAATCGCAAGCGACGTCTGCCAGAGTTTTGTTGGAGAGTTGGTGAATGACAGCGTAGTCGACAGGTGGAGCCTGGTCATCGGAGGAGATCGTGGAGTCAACGATGGGCCGGACGGAGATCGTCTGTTGAAGGTTGCAGATCGCGAGCACGTCGAAAGAGTGTACGCGAATGCCAGGTTGGACGTTTCAAGCGTTATCGTCGAGGAGCGACTTGACATCGTCGGTGTTATCGGAACATGGACTCTTTGGTCAGTGTGCTGACGTTCAGTACGCTGGTTGAGCGGAACTTCAAAACGCGTAAGAAGCCGATTTTGAAGTAACTTTGAAAACTGTAATCTGCTTTGTTTTTGCAGAACTTATGTGCAGTGGAGAACAGTGTCTGTTTTTAGCCCAATTATGGATAGCGAACTGTGACAAATCTTGAAGAACAGTGATTCCATAATTATAGTTTGAACATTACCACTGCAAATAACTATTATGTCAGGAAAAACTGATGTTGACTGTTGAGTCTTCTTAATAACATTTTGGACTGTCACAATCAGAGAACTTAAACTTTGGAAGACTATGGGTCTTTGAGACTTTGACATGATTTAAGAAGACTCGGATAAAATAACAATTGTATCATGAACTCGGTATGAAAAAGGTTATTGTTATTTTCGTTGTTTTGTTTGTATGTTTACTGTGTATAATGTAACCTATTGTGATGTCAATAGCATGATTGGCACGGTGAAGTTTGTGATTTATTCTTATGCATAATGATGATGCGAAGTAATATTATTACAATGCTTACAAGGAAACTAGTTAGACATGTGTTAGACTAGTTAGACAAGATGTTTGCAATCCATGAGTAATAATAATGAGTATAATAAATGTAATACAATATTAATATTCCCAGTAAGCCAGTTATATCTATTTTTTCTTTCTTTCTTATGTTTGTCTTTAATATCACTCTGCCTACGCCTTTTTACAATGTAACCTTTACAGATTCTCCTGAGTAACTGTTACCAAGTACCAACTATGGAATGTATAATTAAGACAATATCATTGCTGGTATTATACTGCCCCCTTTACTTTAAATATAACATTTTTTTTTTTTCCTAATTATTTTTTTCTTTCTTTTACCTCCTCTCTCATATTATGGACCATACTGCTGATTATTTTCTAAAATTTTTCTTGTTACTCCAGTAAGAATTTACAGTCAATTCGCAGTTTTGAACAATGAATTAAGAGTTTGATTTAAATGTGCAGTAATCATGTAATTTAATGTATAAAATCAGTATTTATGAAATGTAAATTTTTTAGTTATGCAAGGTGACCTCCAAAAACGGCACACAAGAGTTTTGCTATATTTATGTCACAAGAGTATTTCTTATTTAAAAATAAATGCTTTTTCAGAAAATGACACCCAAGATCATCAATTTTGGTTGAGCAGTTTTGCTTCTACGCTTCTTTAGCAAAAGGAGTTAAACAAATGATAGTGTTTCATGTAAGTCACAATTCAAGCCGACAACAGAGTTGGGACGGCGTGCTTGGTGCTTACCTAGCTGTGAAAAAAGTGAGGTAATTTGGCTGAAGAAGTATCATAGCTACAAACTATTACTAATTCTTAGTATTCAGTATTAATTCCATCGTCAGATTTGTCTGGTTTGGTACTTTGGTTACTTATTCACTGAAGATTACTAATTTTTGTTAATAGAAACACCATGTAGTTCCATGCAAAACATGCAAGTATTACAGATTTCCAACAGAATCATTACTTATTTCTTCTTTTGTTAGCAGATATGTGTATGCAAAACTATTTACAGCCATGATCACAAATCCCTTTACAAACATTGTACGTACGATTGATTTTGTATGGCTGCAATATGGTATAAAAGTTGTTCGTACAGCATTCGTAAGGGCATGTGTTACCAAGGCTTAACCAATATCTTTGTGTTTCATTTTCTTCAGCATAATATACACTAGTTAACAGATAAGGCTAATAAGGAATTTCTGAGATGCAGGAATTAAAAATCAACCGTGCTGCTTTTTTCTGGGCTAGGCCTATATAAACCTGGATTGCAATGAGTAATTTAACCCTATTAACTTTGATAACTTTATCCCATGAAGTTGTATATTTTATATTGTAATTTTCAGTTTTATTTATTTGTTTTATTTACGATAATTTGTCATTGTTACCTTAATTGATGTATGTATAAAATGAATTATAAGTTTGATACAAATGTGTAGTTATCATACCAAATTGTATTTCTGATATTTATGAAAAAATGCTTATTTCTTTCGTCAAGTTTGATAGAACTTTACAATCAGGATGGAAGCACATCGTGTTTTATACAGTCTGTATAAAAAAAAACATGGTACAGTCAGGAAAACAAATTATCTAGGTATGATCTTTGTTGAAAATTTCATGTGTATTTGGTATCATATTAAAGCAGAATGATAGCTCTTTCTTTTGCTTTTTAAATCATATCATTTACTTTTGTAAATCAAGAGTTATGCTACGTTTAGTGCGGCAAGACAATATCCCATTTGTGCCACTTTACGTATTCATCAAAGAAATCGTCATGAAAGTTTCAACGACAAAACAATTACTTTGTGAGGACAAAGATGGAAGAAATTACTGAAGCATCTTTTACTATGATATATATTACTTAGTAGCACACGTACAAACACACACGAACACAAGCATACACGCGCACATACTTTAGTTTTGTACGTATGTCACACACTCACATTGGCTTGTGGGTGTATGTATGTTTGTGTATGTGTGTATGTGTGTACGCACAAACACACCATTCGTACACCACACACGCTCATTAGTATGTACGTGTGTGTTTGTGTTTGTGTATGTGTTACTATATTATATATAATTCTGGAAGATGCTTTGGCGGATTTTGGTCAGTATTTTCCTCATAATTATCTATTTACAGCAATAATACTATTCCATTGTTTAAACCTTCATGACAATTTCGACGATAAATACAAAAAGTGGCACAAACGGGATTTTGCCTAATCGCTTAAAACGTGGCATAACTCTTGATTAACAAAAGCAATAAGTATGATTAAAATAGCAACATAAAGAGCATTACTTCGCTTTAATATGATATCAAATACTTATACTTACGAACAATTTTTATATTAAAAAATATATATTTTCTGACTGTACCATTCTTTTTGATACACACTGTATACTCCGCTAAGTTCAGTTGCTACATTTGATTTATGTTTGCTTGTAGCAGTATATATAATTTGTCAAAGGAACTTTTTGTTCAATTGTATATATGTACAGGTCCAGGGTTTTTATTGATTCTTTATATGTTTTGATTTATATTATTGTGAAATAAATGTACATTTCAATTTAGATGAAATAAACAAATTTACACCAACAGAAAAAGTGTATCAACTCGTTTTCTTTTAAGTGTTTTCTTTTAAATCCATCATGGATTTATTTTGAAATAAATCCAAGAAAGATTTAAAATCAAGACTTTAATATTTAAATCCATGATGGACTTATTTTAGAAATAAATCTAAGAAGATTTAAAAAGTAGTCGTGAAAGATTTAAATTATAAATCCAATAGACTTAAAATTTAAGTCCTACATGGACTTAAAATTTTAAGTCTTAGGATAGATTGATTTTAAGTCCTATGGTTTTGTCACTCTCCTGAGTCCACTTGGACTTAAACAAATAAATCCTTTGGACTTAAAAATAAGTCCTAGAAATTAAGAGAGATAGATCAGAGACAGTTTTCATAGAAGTGCTACCTCAGTGTCCTGACATTTTATTTTATTCCAGGTTATGTCTGCAGGTGCAAAATGTTTTAACTGGTTACCCGTAGTCTCTGTCTTTTTGGGCCGGGCGCAAGTTGAGCCACTGATGAGAATTCAGGCCAATGTGAACACAGGATGAGCATATGTTGCACACTGATTGCACACTCTAACCCATGGTGATCAAACATACTATCACATTGTGTTCACAGTGTTTTTATACTGTGATGAGCGTTGACGCTATGGCTATGTGTCAACATGACCATCATTAACATCTTTGATCCACAAAGTAAATACTAAGAAATAAAGGTACAATTTTGCACCCTAAATCTGCTAGAATGGCAGCAACTTTCAGGGTGCAGTTCTGCACCCCAAACGGGGTCTGCATCATATGGGGTGCATAGGTGCATATGTGGACCCCGTTTGGTTGCACCCTTAAATATGTTGCTGTTGTAGAAGCGTTTGCCTCCTTATAATTAATATATTATAATTAATATTTTTATAATTAATACATTTATATTTATATTAAAAACTGTATTTGTTAGTGTGAAGCGTTCGACCTCGATGCTATTGTCAGGGATGGTAGATTCAAAGAGGGATATGCCAGAGGAGAGGACTAACTATCTGTACCCTAACCACCTGACTTCAGGGGAAATAGGCGTCATCCGATGCGCCTTGGGGCGCGGGGATGCCTTTTAACTTGACTTTGAAATACAATTGTGTCAATGTAACCGTGTAACTTCAAACCCAACAAATAGGAAGTCTGATGGAATCAAACTCGCAGAATCAGTGTGGATCCATTTACCCCCCCCCCCCCCCCCCCCCCCCACCTCCCCTCACTCTCACTCTCCCCATCTCTTTCTCTCATTATACATACCTCTCTTTCTTTCTTGTTCCCTCTCCCATCTCGTTATATAACTCCTCTCTCTGCCCCTCTAACTTGCATATGTTTAACGATTCGATCTCCCAAAGACAACGCAAAAGAATCAGACTCTGGTTACAAAGTAAAGTCTGAAGAAGCCTCGGCACACTCTATGCACGTATAATTTTCAAGTGCACTCGACAGATAATTCATTGGTAGTAAATATTGGTGATCATTATTTGGATATACAATAACACTCACACATTACGGATTATATTACTGGATATATCATAACACTCGCACATCACCGGATATGCAAACTTGCACACTTGTCTTGCGGATGTCGACTGTAATTATACTTTAATAGTGCTATAATCATGATAATCAATTTATAATGTGAAAGACAACCCGTATCGGTATTTTGATAACTGCAGTTTGCAATCATGGTCATTCTGACATAACTAATTTGTCAAGGCAATTGGAAATTAAGTGAAGGTCTTAAACAAATTGTGCTTTGATTTTCGTGTATGCCCTTAATAAAGTAGCTATTTGTATAATATTTAGCGATACAAAAATAAGGCAGACAATGCTCGTAATTTTAGTTTCACATTGTGCCTGCAAAATTATGTAATTAACTTTGATTATGGACTAATCGCAGGCAATTCATTAAAATTGCAAATAATGGATGGAAACAGATACGTTCATATTGATACGAAATTATTCCGATTATTTCTAGAAGTAAATACTGGTACGCCTAACTGTGTTGACATTACCAATTAGGCAACGCACCGATACGTATTAAAATGGGTGACATAATTTACCCCCTTTTGTCCGAATCAATCAAATTGCCTTAACTCTTTGGCCTAGATGTTTCAAGGTATCCTCGCATTCATATTTGTGTACGTTTTTTCAAAATATTGATTATGATACAATCTATAAGTCAAGCACTGGCGTACTGGTGGAGGGGGGGGGGGGGGGGGGGCTATTGCCCCCCCCCCCCCCCCCCCCACCAATACAATTTCAATCATGGCTTATATTTAACTCGATACCAGTGATTGGAAAAGAGTGTTTCTTTGGACAAGATAATTTAGATTTTACTTCATGTCTAGTCAAATTCTTTTCCTAAGTATACTATGCATAATTTCAAGTAAAACATTGCAAAAGCACCCTTATCGTGCACGGGCGGACACCCAGCTACCATCACACCCTCCCATCACCCTTACCCCTCTCGGTCGCTTGTCTACGTCCAGAATACGTTATTCATGTTGTTGTATCATACATAATGTGGCATTTGATGCATTGTTTGAACTGTATGTAAATTTTCGAATATTATTTTTGGTGATGCATATTTGCTTTTCTTCATGCAAAAAACATAACCTC
>JBAMJV010011872.1:0-42596 GCA_037951105.1 Echinarachnius parma | reverse complement strand
ATATCTCACTACCTGTAAATTTTGTCGAGCGAGAATAAAATGACAATTGAAACTACCCCCCCTCCTCCCCATACCCTACCAAGCCGTATACAATGTATGTGCGAAGTGAGCGATTTTTCTCTATCGACCAGTACGGACAATTTAAAACAGTAAGATCACAACAACTTGCCGCTAATATCGGCATATACCACGTGAAAGAGGAGGTCTTCCTCTTTAATTTGATATATCTCACTAGCTGTAAATTTTGTCGAGCGAGAATAAAATGACAATTGAAACTACCCCCCCCCCCCCCCCCCCCATACCCTAACAAGCGGTATACAATGTATGTGCGAAGTGAGCGATTTTTCTCATCGACCAGTACGGACAATTTAAAACAGTAAGATCACAACAACTTGCCGCTAATATCGGCATATACCACGTGAAAGAGGAGGTCTTCCTCTTTAATTTGATATATCTCACTAGCTGTAAATTTTGTCGAGCGAGAAGAAAATGACATTTATAACTACCCCCCCCCCCCCCATACCCTACCAAGCGGTGATGTATGTGCGAAGTGAGCGATTTTTCTCTATCGACCAGTACGGAAAATTTAAAACAGTAAGATCACAACAACTTGCCGCTAATATCGGCATATACCACGTGAAAGAGGACGTCTTCCTCTTTAATTTGATATATCTCACTAGCTGTAAATTTTGTCGAGCGAGAAGAAAATGACAATTGAATCTTCCCCCCCCCCCCCCCCCCCTCCACCATGCGATAATTATAGTTTGCGAAATGAGCGATTTCGCTCTATCGACCAGTACGGACAATTTAAAACAGTAAGAAACTGAAACCGAACCCTCGTTGACTTTCAAATTGGCAAAATTTGGTATGTTTGTGAAGGAAATGTTATTTTTTCTAAGGATATTAACTTAATCCGCGATAAAAATGTTGAAATTTGACTAAAAAAGTCTTCGAAAATGGGGCAAAAGTGAGCAGTCTCCGAGACTGAAATTCGCTCAACGATCGGCCTGAAAATCGTGACGTCATCGGTAGAACAGGCCCGGCCGATCAGCTGATCAAGCAAAGCGATGCGCGTGCATTATACGGTGTTGTGTATTACTTTTTGATAACGTACGATCGAGCTGAACAGTTTTATTTCGAGGAAAATGGAGGAAAATACTCTCGAACTGAGTTTCGCAATGGATTTTTCCGAAGAAGATGAAGAAGAGGACAGGAATGATTCATCAGACAGCGACAATGATGACGGGATTTGGGAGATTTTTGACGCTAGTTCACTATTGTACCCGCACTCCGGTGTCGGCACGCTACGCCGCTAGCTGCCCGTGACGCACTCGTGAAGAGTACTATACAAAACACAAATGTAATGTACCCAAAATCAACTAAATCTTCGACCATTGCTCAAATTATGGTCATGATTTCAAAGTAGTTACACAGAACAGGTAAAAAAGATAACTACTTTGAAATCATGACCATTATTTGAGCAATTTTTGAAGATTTAGTTGATTTTGGGTACGTTACATATGTGTTTCGTAGGGTACTCTTCACCAGCGCGGCACGGCCAGCTAGCGGGCCAGCTAGCGGGCCAGCGTGCCGACACCGGAGTGCGATTTTCAATGCGCCCTTTCCCCCAGCATCTTCCCCGGCAAACTGTGCATGGACATGGTGCAATTCGCTATACAATTGCCGCAGTCATACGCCAGATCGACAAATCTATCACTTTCATGGCCTCTTTGACATTATTATAGTTAGTTTTCACTGTCGGCTTAGAATGCCGACAGAGAAAAATACAATATAATGTCAAAGTCAAAGAGGGCATGAAAGTGATAGATTTGTCGATCTACCATACGCCATGCACCTTTTCCCGACTTTGCGACTCGAATTCAACTTTGTCGATACTGGCGAACTCGCGATTTCCACCTCAAAACCATGCCTGAAATCTTCACTTCCTTCATACATTTCCACCATTCTCCGATTTTGCAGATTTCAGGTCAAATCTAACAAGACAAATGATATTGACAAGGACGGCGTTCTATCGATTGAGCAGGGCAGCATTATACTCGCGCTCGCTGGACTGGGGGATCGTTGGGGAGGCAACGGGTGCCGCTCTACCATCAGCGGCCGTGCATGGTTTGGGCCTATTCTACCTGTGACGTCATCAAATTTCTCTGCACCAAATCGCCGTCAAACGGCGAAAATCGGGGTTCAGAATAAGAGTTTAAATTTGCTTTTAATTGTTTTCTGGGCGGTGTTAGGGCTTCAAAATTAACTTTTTCATGCTCAGTATGTTCTCAGCTTTCAGAAGAGGTACAATATGCATATTATAGGATCTTCATTGAGTTTTCGGTTTAAGTCTGGCTCCGAGATGTGGCATATAACACGTGAAAGGGGACGTCTTCTTCTTTAATTTCATATATCTCACTAGCTGTAAATTTTGTCGAGCGAGAAGAACATGACAATTGAATCTACCCCTCCCCCCCCCCCCCACCCTATCAAGCGGATACAATGTATTTTGAAGTGAGCGATTTTGCTCTATCGACCAGTACGGACAATTTAAAACAGTAAGAAACTGAAGTCTTGCTCCGAGATGTGGCATATAACACGTGAAAGAAGAGGTCTTCCTCTTTAATTTGATATATCTCACTAGCTGTAAATTTTGTCGAGCGAGAATAAAATGACAATTGAAACTACCCCCCCCCCCCCCATACCCTACCAAGCGGTATTCAATGTATGTGCGAAGTGAGCGATTTCTCTATCGACCAGTACGGACATTTTAAAACAGTAGGGAACTGAAGTCTTGCTCCAAGATTTGGCGTATACCACGTGAAAGAGGAGGTCTTCTTCTTTAATTTCATATATCTCACTAGCTGTATATTGTATCGAGCGAGAAGAAAATGACAATTGAAACTACCCCCCCCCCCCCCCCATACCCTACCAAGCGGTGATGTATGTGCGAAGTGAGCGATTTTTCTCTATCGACCAGTACGGACAATTTAAAACAGTAAGATCACAACAACTTGCCGCTAATATCGGCATATACCACGTGAAAGAGGAGGTCTTCCTCTTTAATTTGATATATCTCACTACCTGTAAATTTTGTCGAGCGAGAATAAAATGACAATTGAAACTACCCCCCCTCCTCCCCATACCCTACCAAGCCGTATACAATGTATGTGCGAAGTGAGCGATTTTTCTCTATCGACCAGTACGGACAATTTAAAACAGTAAGATCACAACAACTTGCCGCTAATATCGGCATATACCACGTGAAAGAGGAGGTCTTCTTCTTTAATTTGATATATCTCACTAGCTGTAAATTTTGTCGAGCGAGAATAAAATGACAATTGAAACTACCCCCCCCCCCCATACCCTACCAAGCGGTATACAATGTATGTGCGAAGTGAGCGATTTTTCTCATCGACCAGTACGGACAATTTAAAACAGTAAGATCACAACAACTTGCCGCTAATATCGGCATATACCACGTGAAAGAGGAGGTCTTCCTCTTTAATTTGATATATCTCACTAGCTGTAAATTTTGTCGAGCGAGAAGAAAATGACATTTATAACTACCCCCCCCCCCCCCATACCCTACCAAGCGGTGATGTATGTGCGAAGTGAGCGATTTTTCTCTATCGACCAGTACGGAAAATTTAAAACAGTAAGATCACAACAACTTGCCGCTAATATCGGCATATACCACGTGAAAGAGGACGTCTTCCTCTTTAATTTGATATATCTCACTAGCTGTAAATTTTTATCGAGCGAGAAGAAAATGAAAATTTAATCTACCCCCCCCCCTCCCCCCCACCATGCGATAATTATAGTTTACGAAATGAGCGATTTCGCTCTATCGACCAGTACGGAAAGTTAAAACAGTAAGAAACTGAAGTCTTGCTCCGAGATGTGGCATATAACACGTGAAAGAGGACGTCTTCCTCTTTAATTTGATATATCTCACTAGCTGTAAATTTTGTCGAGCGAGAAGAAAATGACAATTGAATCTCCCCCCCCCCCCCCACCATACAATAATTATAGTTTGCGAAATGAGCGATCTCGCTCTATCGACCATTACGGACAAAATAAAACAGTAAGGGACTGAAGTCTTGCTCCGAGATGTGGCATATACCCCGTGAAAGAGGACGTCTTCCTCTTTAATTTGATATATCTCACTAGCTGTACATATTGTCGAGCGAGAAGAAAATGACAATTGAATCTACCCCCCCCCCCCTCACCATGCGATAATTATAGTTTGCGAAATGAGCGATTTCGCTCTATCGACCAGTACGGAAAAGTTAAAACAGTAAGGAACTGAAGTCTTGCTCCGAGATGTGGCATATGCCACGTGGAAGAAGACGTCTTCCTCTTTAATTTGATATATCTCACTTGCTGTAAATTTTGTCGAACAAGAAGAAAATGACAATTGAATCTCCCCCCCCCCCCCTCCACCATACAATAATTATAGTTTGCGAAATGAGCGATCTCGCTCTATCGACCAGTACGGAAAAAATAAAACAGTAAGGGACTGAAGTCTTGCTCCGAGATGTGGCATATACCCCGTGAAAGAGGACGTCTTCCTCTTTAATTTGATATATCTCACTAGCTGTACATATTGTCGAGCGAGAAGAAAATGACAATTGAATCTACCCCCCCCCCCCCCCCCCACCCCCTCACCATGCGATAATTATAGTTTGCGAAATGAGCGATTTCGCTCTATCGACCAGTACGGAAAAGTTAAAACAGTAAGGAACTGAAGTCTTGCTCCGAGATGTGGCATATGCCACGTGGAAGAAGACGTCTTCCTCTTTAATTTGATATATCTCACTTGCTGTAAATTTTGTCGAACAAGAAGAAAATGACAATTGAATCTCCCCCCCCCCCCCCTCCACCATACAATAATTATAGTTTGCGAAATGAGCGATCTCGCTCTATCGACCAGTACGGAAAAAATAAAACAGTAAGGAACTGAAGTCTTGCTCCGAGATGTGGCATATACCCCGTGAAAGAGGACGTCTTCCTCTTTAATTTGATATATCTCACTAGCTGTACATATTGTCGAGCGAGAAGAAAATGACAATTGAATCTACCCCCCCCCCCCCCCCCCCTCACCATGCGATAATTATAGTTTGCGAAATGAGCGATTTCGCTCTATCGACCAGTACGGAAAAGTTAAAACAGTAAGGAACTGAAATCTTGCTCCGAAATGTGGCATATACCCCGTGAAAGAGGACGTCTTCCTCTTTAATTTGATATATCTCACTAGCTGTACATATTGTCGAGCGAGAAGAAAATGACAATTGAATCTACCCCCCCCCCCCCCTCACCATGCGATAATTATAGTTTGCGAAATGAGCGATTTCGCTCTATCGACCAGTACGGAAAAAATAAAACAGTAAGGAACTGAAGTCTTGCTCCGAGATGTGGCATATACCCCGTGAAAGAGGACGTCTTCCTCTTTAATTTGATATATCTCACTAGCTGTACATATTGTCGAGCGAGAAGAAAATGACAATTGAATCTACCCCCCCCCCCCCCCACCCCCCAACCCTATATCAAGCGGTGCGAAGTGAGCGATTTTGCTCTATCGACAAGTACGGACATTTTAAAACAGTAAGGAACTGAAGTCTTGCTCCGAGATGTGGCATATAACACGTGAAAGAGGACGTCTTCCTCTTTAATTTGATATATCTCACTAGCTGTAAATTTTGTCGAGCGAGAAGAAAATGACAATTGAATCTCCCCCCTCCCCCTCCACCATACAATAATTATAGTTTGCGAAATGAGCGATCTCGCTCTATCGACCAGTACGGAAAAAAATAAAACAGTAAGGGACTGAAGTCTTGCTCCGAGATGTGGCATATACCCCGTGAAAGAGGACGTCTTCCTCTTTAATTTGATATATCTCACTAGCTGTACATATTGTCGAGCGAGAAGAAAATGACAATTGAATCTACCCCCCCCCCCCCTCCCCTCACCATGCGATAATTATAGTTTGCGAAATGAGCGATTTCGCTCTATCGACAAGTACGGACATTTTAAAACAGTAAGGAACTGAAGTCTTGCTCCGAGATGTGGCATATAACACGTGAAAGGGGACGTCTTCTTCTTTAATTTCATATATCTCACTAGCTGTAAATTTTGTCGAGCGAGAAGAACATGACAATTGAATCTACCCCTCCCCCCCCCCCCCCACCCTATCAAGCGGATACAATGTATTTTGAAGTGAGCGATTTTGCTCTATCGACCAGTACGGACAATTAAAAACAGTAAGAAACTGAAGTCTTGCTCCGAGATGTGGCATATAACACGTGAAAGAGGACGTCTTCCTCTTTAATTTGATATATCTCACTAGCTGTAAATTTTGTCGAGCGAGAAGAAAATGACAATTGAATCTCCCCCCCCCCCCCCCACCATACAATAATTATAGTTTGCGAAATGAGCGATCTCGCTCTATCGACCATTACGGACAAAATAAAACAGTAAGGGACTGAAGTCTTGCTCCGAGATGTGGCATATACCCCGTGAAAGAGGACGTCTTCCTCTTTAATTTGATATATCTCACTAGCTGTACATATTGTCGAGCGAGAAGAAAATGACAATTGAATCTACCCCCCCCCCCCCTCACCATGCGATAATTATAGTTTGCGAAATGAGCGATTTCGCTCTATCGACCAGTACGGAAAAGTTAAAACAGTAAGGAACTGAAGTCTTGCTCCGAGATGTGGCATATGCCACGTGGAAGAAGACGTCTTCCTCTTTAATTTGATATATCTCACTTGCTGTAAATTTTGTCGAACAAGAAGAAAATGACAATTGAATCTCCCCCCCCCCCCCCACCATACAATAATTATAGTTTGCGAAATGAGCGATCTCGCTCTATCGACCAGTACGGAAAAAATAAAACAGTAAGGGACTGAAGTCTTGCTCCGAGATGTGGCATATACCCCGTGAAAGAGGACGTCTTCCTCTTTAATTTGATATATCTCACTAGCTGTACATATTGTCGAGCGAGAAGAAAATGACAATTGAATCTACCCCCCCCCCCCCCCCCCCCCCACCCCCTCACCATGCGATAATTATAGTTTGCGAAATGAGCGATCTCGCTCTATCGACCAGTACGGAAAAAATAAAACAGTAAGGAACTGAAGTCTTGCTCCGAGATGTGGCATATACCCCGTGAAAGAGGACGTCTTCCTCTTTAATTTGATATATCTCACTAGCTGTACATATTGTCGAGCGAGAAGAAAATGACAATTGAATCTACCCCCCCCCCCCCCTCACCATGCGATAATTATAGTTTGCGAAATGAGCGATTTCGCTCTATCGACCAGTACGGAAAAGTTAAAACAGTAAGGAACTGAAATCTTGCTCCGAGATGTGGCATATACCCCGTGAAAGAGGACGTCTTCCTCTTTAATTTGATATATCTCACTAGCTGTACATATTGTCGAGCGAGAAGAAAATGACAATTGAATCTACCCCCCCCCCCCCCTCACCATGCGATAATTATAGTTTGCGAAATGAGCGATTTCGCTCTATCGACCAGTACGGAAAAAATAAAACAGTAAGGAACTGAAGTCTTGCTCCGAGATGTGGCATATACCCCGTGAAAGAGGACGTCTTCCTCTTTAATTTGATATATCTCACTAGCTGTACATATTGTCGAGCGAGAAGAAAATGACAATTGAATCTACCCCCCCCCCCCCACCCCCCAACCCTATATCAAGCGGTGCGAAGTGAGCGATTTTGCTCTATCGACAAGTACGGACATTTTAAAACAGTAAGGAACTGAAGTCTTGCTCCGAGATGTGGCATATAACACGTGAAAGAGGACGTCTTCCTCTTTAATTTGATATATCTCACTAGCTGTAAATTTTGTCGAGCGAGAAGAAAATGACAATTGAATCTCCCCCCTCCCCCTCCACCATACAATAATTATAGTTTGCGAAATGAGCGATCTCGCTCTATCGACCAGTACGGAAAAAAATAAAACAGTAAGGGACTGAAGTCTTGCTCCGAGATGTGGCATATACCCCGTGAAAGAGGACGTCTTCCTCTTTAATTTGATATATCTCACTAGCTGTACATATTGTCGAGCGAGAAGAAAATGACAATTGAATCTACCCCCCCCCCCCTCCCCTCACCATGCGATAATTATAGTTTGCGAAATGAGCGATTTCGCTCTATCGACAAGTACGGACATTTTAAAACAGTAAGGAACTGAAGTCTTGCTCCGAGATGTGGCATATGCCACGTGGAAGAAGACGTCTTCCTCTTTAATTTGATATATCTCACTTGCTGTAAATTTTGTCGAACAAGAAGAAAATGACAATTGAATCTCCCCCCCCCCCCCCACCATGCGATAATTATAGTTTGCGAAATGAGCGATTTCGCTCTATCGACCAGTACGGACAATTTAAAACAGTAAGAAACTGAAGTCTTGCTCCGAGATGTGGCATATAACACGTGAAAGGGGACGTCTTCTTCTTTAATTTCATATATCTCACTAGCTGTAAATTTTGTCGAGCGAGAAGAACATGACAATTGAATCTACCCCTCCCCCCCCCCCCCCCCACCCTATCAAGCGGATACAATGTATTTTGAAGTGAGCGATTTTGCTCTATCGACCAGTACGGACAATTAAAAACAGTAAGAAACTGAAGTCTTGCTCCGAGATGTGGCATATAACACGTGAAAGAAGAGGTCTTCCTCTTTAATTTGATATATCTCACTAGCTGTAAATTTTGTCGAGCGAGAATAAAATGACAATTGAAACTACCCCCCCCCCCCCCCCCTCCCCCATACCCTACCAAGCGGTATACAATGTATGTGCGAAGTGAGCGATTTTTCTCTATCGACCAGTACGGACATTTTAAAACAGTAGGGAACTGAAGTCTTGCTCCAAGATGTGGCGTATACCACGTGAAAGAGGAGGTCTTCTTCTTTAATTTCATATATCTCACTAGCTGTATATTGTGTCGAGCGAGAAGAAAATGACAATTGAATCTACCCCTCCCCCCCCCCCCCCCCACCCTATCAAGCGGATACAATGTATGTGCGAAGTGAGCGATTTTGCTCTATCGACCAGTACGGACATTTTAAAACAGTAAGAAACTGAATTCTTGCTCCGAAATGTGGCGTATACCACGTGAAAGAGGAGGTCTTCTTCTTTAATTTCATATATCTCACTAGCTGTATATTGTGTCGAGCGAGAAGAAAATGACAATTGAATCTACCCCCCCCAACCCTATATCAAGCGGTATAGATATAGTGTACAAAATGAGCGATTTCGCTCTATCGACCAGTACGAAACATTTAAAACAGTAAGAAACTGAATTCTTGCTCCGAGATGTGGCGTATACCACGTGAAAGAGGCGGTATTCTTCTTTAATTTGATATATCTCACTAGCTGTAAATTTTGTCGAGCGAGAAGAAAATGACAATTGAATCTACCCCCCCCCCCCATACCCTACCAAGCGGTATACAATGTATGTGCGAAGTGAGCGATTTTTCTCTATCGACCAGTACGGACAATTTAAAACAGTAAGATCACAACAACTTGCCGCTAATATTGGCATATACCACGTGAAAGAGGAGGTCTTCCTCTTTAATTTGATATATCTCACTAGCTGTAAATTTTGTCGAGTGAGAAGAAAATGACAATTGAATCTACCCACCCCCCCCCCCCATACCCTACCAAGCGGTATACAATGTATGTGCGAAGTGAGCGATTTTTCTCTATCGACCAGTACGGACAATTTAAAACAGTAAGATCACAACAACTTGCCGCTAATATTGGCATGTACCACGTGAAAGAGGAGGTCTTCCTCTTTAATTTGATATATCTCACTAGCTGTAAATTTTGTCGAGCAAGAAGAAAATTACATTTGAATCTACCCCTCCCCCCCCCCTCCACCCCTCTATCAAGCGATATAGATATAGTGTACAAAATGAGCGATTTCGCTCTATCGACCAGTACGGACATTTTAAAACAGTAAGAAACTGAATTCTTGCTCCGATATGTGGCATATATCACGTGAAAGAAGAGGTCTTCCTCTTTAATTTCATATATCTCACTAGCTGTAAATTTTGTCGAGCGAGAAGAAAATGACAATTGAATCTACCCACCCCCCCTCCCCCCTCCCCCCTCCCCACCCTATATCAAGCGGTATACAATGTATGTGCGAAGTGAGCGATTTTGCTCTATCGACCAGTACGGACATTTTAAAACAGTAAGAAACTGAATTCTTGCTCCGAGATGTGGCATATACCACGTGAAAGAAGAGGTCTTCTTCTTTAATATGACATATCTCACTAGCTGTTAAATTTGTCGAGCGAGAGGAAAATGACATTCTAATCTATCCCTCCCCCTCCCATATCAAGCGGTATAATATATTATATTGGCTATTTGAAGACGCAGTACAATTACGTTCTCGATCTATTCGTAAAAACGTTTCCGAATTTTTTGATTGCTCGCGAGGTTTTGCCTTATATAGTAAAAATTAAAGAGATGTTTTCTTGAAATTTGCAATGTATTACTCTTTTCATCCTATTGCTCAAGTTATGCTATATACTTTGATGGTAACACGTGAAAAAACACGTTTTTACTGCGTTCATAGTGCACTTGAAGCTAGTCAATTTTTGTATTTGTTCATTTGAAGCCACTCTATATGGTCGCTGGAGTAGTGGTCGCGTACTAATTCTGTGCGGGATTTCGATATTCATTGCCTTTCATACCACTCGGATCGCGTTAATGATGTTTGTATCATCGGGAGTGGGACAAGGAATTCTGAGTTTGTGTGCGAGACGGAGGTTGACCACGGTCTTGTTGCACGCGAAGAGGAAGGATTCCTATTCGTCTTCATCTCCCAACCTATTGAAAACTCCCTCTTCTCAAGAGACACGAGATCGAGGTAAGTGAAAGTTGACAGTATATTGTAGGACAGTCCCACAAGTTCAATACCGTGTTATGTTGTTACGCAAAGCTAACAAAATCTTGATTTTTGTGTACTGTCTTTTGAAGGCTGTCACTCTCATTGATTCTCTCAACTCTCAGATGGTTTCAAGAGTCAAGACCATCAACTGGGACATGGACATCAACAAGTCATTAATCATTATGTAATTGTGAATTATAATCTCTCTCTCTCGCAATTTTAGTTGTGACTCTGTGAGTGTGAGTGCAGTGTGAATATAACTTGGTAGAGTGAACGTGAGAGAGATTATAATTCACAATTACATTCTATAACTATAACTTAGTTAACTATAACTTGAGAGATTGTAAATGTGTATACTAATTTTAGTGAACAGTCATAGTGATGATGAGGGCGTTTGGTCATGCGTCGTGAGGTCGCCTCCTTTTGCGTTACATGCCATTTTGGGCTTCTGCGGGACAATGTTACAGTTAAGAGCAAATATTTTCTGAGGAAGACCCCCTACCCTATCAAAACTATACATTTTCTGAAAGGAAATTACCCAAGGAACCCAAATATGCACTCAGAAATAACACTGTGTGTACAGTTAATTGTTCATATTGACCAAAACATGAAATTTTGTTTACAGTTTTAGAGGTCAATAATTTCCTGATAACTTTTTCTAAAGTAGCTTTAGACAAGAAATTATAATGTTTTCTTGCAGAGCAGACTGAGACCTTTACAGCAATATAATATTGTATGGGGTAAATTATTATTTTACAGGAGATTTTTTCATTCATACTTCATGAATTTTTTTTTTAAAATAATCAATAATTTTCACTAAGTAGGAGCCACTAGACGAACGGAATATAGAGTAAAGCCTAAATATGATGAGCCATAATACAGTTTGATAAGTAAGGTTTAATTTGATACCAAATTTGTATTCTGAAACCTTTTATTTTTCAAGATATTAACGTTTTTACCAAGAATTCACAACATTTATCGGTCAAGATTGTGCCCCCATAGAGTCTGTACAGGAAACCCCCAATTTTCTTTGTTTGTGTTGATTTAATAAAAAATTGATTTGGCAAAGACACTTTTCAATCATTTGACATTAAAGTTCAATGTGTAAGCTTTCATTTGATACCAAAATTGAAGTTATACAAGTAGTTTTGACAAAGTTATTAACGTTTTAAGAAAAATTGCGCTTTGAGAGTCATTTCCCCATAGACTTTGTACACGGGCGCCGCTTCCTGCGGCGCCGCTTCCTGCTCCACCCTCCGGCTTAAACCTTCAAATGGCTGTATCTCGATCTTAAATAGAGGTATACCTTTGAAACTTTGCAGAATGATAGCATTTTGATAGCTCTTTCAAATGATACCAAATTTGTTAAGAAGGGATTTTTGGTTTTGAAAATATGAAGTAAAATGCACCAAGAAAATCCCCAAAATGTAACGGCTCCACCCTATTTGGAGGCGAGTTCATGACACACGACCGTTTGTATAAATTGTCAATAATGTGAATTTATAAGTTTTTCTTTAAAATTACTATTGGTGAAATGTTTGCAGAAGTCACATCTAAAAAGTAAATGGTCCAATCAGTTGGACCATTTACACGCAATATGCGCTAATACGCTGGAGATAAGCATACCGCCCATTCGTACACTGTACCGTTCAACGGTTGAACGCTATGTTTTAGGACGCATCGGTAAGGAAAACGGACGGGAAATAATCATTTTGTTTCTACATTTTGCGGTCTTCAAAACAACAGAGTCTGTAATTATTATCAAAGTATATGTATTGTGGATCACATTTATAAACGAAAGTTGTTTTGCATTTGCTGGTAAATGGAGGGAGAAATCGGACGACAAAAAATGTTTTTGTGTTGGATAGTGCAGCAGGCGGAAGAGGTTGATCTCCGCACAACGCTATTGTAATGTACCTATGTGTGGCAGAAGTTAATCTAAGTTCTAAGTAAAATTTTCTTTTGTGAGTCAGTAGTATCTCTTATTTTAGTTAAAAATCAATGTTGCTTTATGTAAATTATAAATGACAACTACAAGAGGTCAATTATAATAATATTACACATTGATATATTATTGTCTGCCAAGTAACATTGATTTATTTTAAGATGAATCAGTATTATTTTGTAACATTTGGTTGTTTTTTCTTGTACAAACGATTAATATTCATAATTGTTCTTTATCCAGGTGTCACCCCATCCACATTGACTAGATCTGCTGTGTCATTGTGTCAGCCACAACTCCGACGCTGCCATTCTATCACCACTGCCTTCCCACAAGCAGACATGAAGATCACCATCCTGTCAGCTCTGGAGGATAACTACATGTACCTCCTCATGGACGAGGCGACCAAGGAGGCTGCCATAGTGGACCCTGTCAATCCAGACAAGGTACATTCAAATTGTAGTCTTACTAGGTACCTAATATAATCACTAGTATAAGACTGGATGGGTTGTGGCATGATCGGATAATAGCAGACCTACCAAGTCTCACGCATCAGCCCCATTGTTGGATCATACAAAATGTGGCAAAATGAGCGTGCTGACGCCTAAAAAATCTCACGCCTAGCTGGTCTCTGAACTTGGCATCTCTGTAATAGGGTTTGATTTCCAATCACAGGAGCTGGTTTCGAACCCTATCGATGCCTCACTTCTGTCCTTCAGCAAGACACATATTAATTCACATCAAGTGCTGCTCATGAAATGGGTGCTTGCTCGTGTTAGCATGTTGTGCCCTGAGCAGCTTGGGCTAGTATGCTCCCCAGGGAGTTGAGATGGTGCACAAGATAATTGTGTGGGTTTGAACTATGCACCTGACGACCAAGGGTAATAATAATACAGCCCTTAGAAACCATATAAATTTAATCTATTACAGTACCTCTTCTGGTCATTTAGATTCAGATTTAGATTCATTTTTATTGTTGTAATTTATAATAAGAAAAAAATGTTGATATCAGACTGGAAAGCACAAAACAATGGAATATTTATACATGGTATACGTATAACATAATACTAACAACATGAAATATATATATGGTATTACATTGGCAAGAAATTTGCAAAACTAGACACAATATCATAATTTATATTATGAATAATTATTTTATATGCTGGAAGAAAGGAAGATGTGTAGAGCGCCTTGGCGATGCCTGAGCTAGCATGTCAAAAGTGCCCATATTATTCAAATCTTCCTGTCAAATTGAAACATTTTCTAATAATAATTGTGATCTGAATTACTTGCCGTGGTTGGGCAAGTGACTTAAATTTGTACTTGCCCTCTGATTTTCACTTGCTCTGGGCAAATGGAAAAGTGAGGTAGTAAGTATAACTTTGTAGATCTCCCCTGTATTATGTGTATAATAGTGTTTAGGCCTGGGACAAATAACTAAATATAGTCTTAATAGCTGAACAGCTGTTGGTATTAAAATATTATGACTTTTTTACTATTTTTTTATTTTTTAAAATTTTTTTTCCCCTCCGATTTTCGATCTGATCTGTGCATGATGGGAAATCGGCAGATCCAACCGATCATGGCATGATCGGATCGTGATCGAATTCCGATCCGATGATCGGTTACAGGTACCCGAATACTATTTTATTTTATTTTTATTAATTTTTTTTTAATTTAAAAATGATTTGGATATCCGGACTAGTCGATCACCTTTCTGGTCGAACATTCAAATAGCAAAAAAGGTATTCATCCCAGGCCTAATAATTTTGCAATTTAATAAAAGTTTAGGTTAATAAAAGAACATGCAATTTGGAGACGTGCATTTAATAAGCCCCTTAATTTCATAGTTTTGAAATAATATTGATTCTAGAATATTTTTTGTCCATCTGTAGGTTTTGGCTGCAGTGAAAGAAGAAGGGGTCAAGCTTACAACAGTTCTGACCACACATCACCACTGGTAGGGGAAAGAATGATATTGATGACTTTTCTCTTCATACATATACAGGGGAACTCAGTTATAAAGAGCTCTTAGAACAGAACCCTCTCATAACAGGGTCATTTTGCTGGTCCCAGCTTTTGATATTTCTTGGTTTATTATCCTGATATATCAAGGTAATGTTCATTGTTATAATGAAGTTCCACTATATATATGGAAAATGAGTGTGATACAGCACTGGAACCTTGTTATAAAAAGCTCTTAGCCTCTGATACCTAACAGAACCAACCAAGCGCTCTCAGTTATAAAAAGGTAATTTTGCTGGTTCGAGCTCATTGTATTCCTTAGTTTTTAAGCCTGATGTAACAAGATACTTGATAACAAGGTAATATATTAAAGGCCAATGCAACTCTAGAAAAGAGTTTAAATCCTACTTTATACATCGTAATATGCTTTTTTATTTCGATTAACATTACCCTGACTCAGATTTCTACTTTGGAAGAAATATGTGAAAACACTATCGGGTAGACCACTAATCACGCGAACGCTGGAGGCCGCCATATAGGTCTGTGCGGACTTACACCACTTTGATCGAACAATAATGCATTCCTGCACTTAACTCAATTCAATAACACCAATTCAAACCATTGTTTGAATACTTGTAGACGCTTTGATGAGTCTGCAAATCAGTGAAAAGCTTTTCGATCTGTTTGGTCGGCCATCCGCACATACGTCAGAATTTGCGAAGCATGTCGGGTAATTACACGAACATGGCCGCTCCCATCATCTTTTGCCGCCGTAACAATTAGTGAAATTTGGGTATGTTCACAGAAGGATTTCATAGGATCCAGTCGGCCAAAATTGCTAAGTCATGTATCAAATTAAATGTCTGTTCACCCTCTAAATGATAAAAGTAGCCGAAAGCCATAGTTTCATTGTCCTTTAAGGTCTTCGTTACAACAAGGTTCCACTGTAATCAGCAGTGGGTAGGTTTTTGCCAGTGAATCATTCAATTTGCTTTTTGCAAGGAATGTGTTATTTGCTTGCACTAAGACAAACTTGCAACAAAAAAACTATAATAAGGAACTAAAGCTTGAAAATAATCATTTTATTTGACTACCTATAGCCACATTACTAAAAATTAGGACTGCATGGACATTGAAACATATATATGTTGAAGAAAATACTGCTTAAAACTGCATGCTTATCTACTGAAAAATGCCTGTGTTTTTATTGCCTGTGTAATTTATATGAAAGATGAATTTTCATACTAAACGTTCTTTATATATATATTTTTTTGTATTGTTGTACAGGGATCATGCAGGGGGCAATGAAGAGCTAGTGAATAAGTTCTCAGGAGGATCGCTGACTGTGTGTGGTGGAGATGATCGCATCGGAGCTCTCAACAAGAAAGTGACTCATGGAGACGAGTTTAAAGTAAGTATAAATGCTAAATTTGTATTTCTCGGATGAATAAAAAAAACTGTTTCTTTTTTAGGAATGAGTTCCATTGAACAGTCTGTTTAAACTTCAAACAAAATTAAATTAATCTGAACAGGTAATAGAAGAAAAACCTCAATATTTTCAATATATTTATGTATGATTTTGGAGGCTTCCATGGTGCAGATAAGTTTCTAGTTGCACCATGAAGTACTAATATTTTGATGGGAAAATGATATTTTGTGTAGAATATTATATACTTTTTTTTTATAATTTTAACTTGAATTCTCCCGATTGGTTCCCTGAGTGTGCGATGCCTGTTCACTCCATGTCACACTTCAGGCCCCATATGTTACATCATTCAAGGGGAGCCAGCAGAAATGTGTCCTATTGGCTTTAAACTTGACACTGACATTTCAAATTTTAAACTTACTAAACTTGAAATTGAAACTAAATTTGTTTGCAGATTGGTTCCCTGAGTGTGCGCTGCCTGTTCACCCCATGTCATACATCAGGCCACATCTGCTTCTTCGTTCAAGGGGACCCAGCAGAAGATCCTGTAGTATTCACTGGTGAGGAAACTATACTAGTGACTCTTTATTTTTTACGAATGATAGATTTACAAATTTTTAGATTTTAGATTTTACGAATGATAGTAGCAACATATGAAACTGCACTTTAAATTGTAAATTTCTGTCTGATATATTGGCCCCGTTGAAGAAAGAGTTGCAATTGATTGTTAAGTTGCAATTAATTGCAAGTCAGATCATGTGACTAAATGGGCAAATCTGATTTGTTCAAATGTACATATTTTCTTACTTGTGCAATTAATTGCAATTTTACTATCGATTGCAACTCTTTTTGCAACGAGGCCCTGGATTGACATGGAATTTAGTAAACGTGAAAGAAAAACAATTGTAAAAGGATTTTTTACAGCAGCTTGCCAGTTTTATATTCTTGCAGTTGAAGGACATTGTTGTTTTAATAAATAATCTTTATCAGATTAGAAGTTGCTTCCATCTATAGAAAATTGGTTGTCTGCCAGATTCTTCTCTTTTTTTGTCCAAGACACAATAATTCAAGCAGGATTGAATGCGCAGTGCCAGTAAGATGCATGCCGTTCTGATAGAGAAACTTGGTAGCTTGCCAGACATAGCAGGGTCTAACTCTGGTCATAAATATTCAATGTCTTTGTGGTCTGAATAAACAGGTGACTTCTAGAGCAGGTCTTACTGTTTTTTTGTTTATTTTTACAGGTGATACCCTGTTTCTGGCTGGTTGCGGTAAATTCTTTGAGGGAACAGCCGACCAGATGCACGCCGCTCTAATAGAGAAACTTGGCAGCTTGCCAGACAATACCAGGGTCTACTGCGGTCATGAATATTCAGTGTCCAGTTTGACCTTTGCCCTCAGTGTGGAGCCGGACAATGCTGACCTGCAGAAGAAGCTGCAGTGGTCAAAGGTGGGTGGTCATTAAATTAAATTAAATGAAATTAAATGTATTGAAATTAAATGGATTTATTTTCAACTAGAAGGCCGACAAAGTCAGCATACCCACGCCTCCCATTAGCCCTGTTCTACCCCTTCGTCGGCCTCAACCCTGTTTTGCTTACCGCAGGCTAACCAGCGCGTTTTAGGCACGATTTGGTGAAAATGCCTAGGCCAGGGTGTAGGCCGCTTGCTTGCGGCGCGGCAGCCCCATGGCGAGGCAGTGTACAAAATTATTGACAATAAAAACACCTGAATCATCCAAAAATGTAAGTTTCCAAAGTGCACCCTACTTCCGATTGCTCGAAAATTTGAGATTTCAACAAAGTTCACTGCGAAAATGCGGCAAAAAATGACTTACGGAGGTTGAAATTGGTCGAGTTTCTCGATTCAAAACACGAACCGGATCTATAATCATCGCAAGCATCTCTTGTGTATACTTCACATGCATATTACGTGGTTCAATCAGCTGTTTGACCGCATTACATTTGGAAAAATAGTATATCCCTCCACCCTTGCAATAGCGAAGTTGCATTGCCCACAGCCAAACATCGCGCAAACTACGTGTACAAAAATATGGCCCATGCGCGCACGCCATGTAACGCCGAATGACGATGCCTAATTAAATACATACTCAAACTTCAAGGTTCCACAGAATTTGCAGGGGTCAACCAATCATCACCAAAATCTAATCGATTCTTCCATGTCACTATCCAAACATTCCCTGAAAATTTGGTGCAAATCCGTTCACCCGTTCTCTAGTTATCTTGTACACAAACAAACAAAAAAAACAAAAAAAAAACAAACAAACAAACAAACAAACATACGGAACCCTTTACATAACCCCCTGCCGATTTCATCGGCGTGGGTAATAATAATCAGTTCAATATTTACAATTTACAATATATTAGTACAGATTAATAATACATCTTAAAATTAATAATACAATAGGAGAATCTACAAAAGGGGCTAACAAAATAGCACAATGCTAATTGAGGTTAGTTGTTGAAATTTGTTCTGCATTTCTTTGGAAAAACAACCATGTATGTATTATTGTTTTTGTTTTTGTGCAAAAAAAAGTAGTTATAATCAATTAAAACTACAAGAGATTCAAAGTAATAAAGTAGAATTACAGTGTCTTAAATGAAAGCTGCACCCTTCGAACATGTTATTATAAAACAACTAACCCCAAAGAACATGGCCGTGGAAGACAATCAGATTTAAGTATCGTAAATCAGGGTAACTCTGGACAGAAAGATGATTCAAGAGTAAAAACAAAATGGGGTTCCATATTTTCTCTTTTACCTGATTGTAATAAGCTCATTTATACCCGTTAGTTGTACTATTTTCAGCTGTATAGTATTGATATGAATGTTGAGATGTGAGATATGTGCAATTGACGCTGCAGAGAAGCAATTCATTATTGAGAACATATTTCATACTTTTAATCATATGTTTAAAAATATACATTGATATGAAACAACCAAATGTTCATTTGAGAGGCATCGTTATATATTGTTCAAGGACAGCCTTACTTTGAAATGTTAATAATTAGCATTTGTTGTGTTTTATAATGAAATTCTGCATATTTTCACTCTGTCTGCTACAATGACAACCTTACTTTGAAATGTCCGTCCGTAGTTGGCATCTATTGGGTTTTAGAATGAAATTCTCCATAGTTTCACTAAAAGCATTTGATTTGTTCTTTGCAGGACCAGAGAGGTAAACAGCTGCCTACAATCCCATCAACTCTAGCAGAGGAGAAGGCGTACAATCCCTTCATGAGAGTTGGGTAAGATACATTCAAATACTTTTGTATCATAAATTAGATTCCCCATAGTGTTCATGATAATCATAGATATGGCAATGCTAGAAATTAACTTGTTTGCCTTGTGGCCCAGTCAGGCAAGTAAAAACAAGGTTATTCAAATTCTAGTGGCCCAAAAAGTGGATTTGGTGTCCCAAAATAATAATTGTAAAAAATATTTGAAAATTCTGTTATTTTGATTTTGGGTTGCCCATTCATGCCCGTGGCATTCCGCATCAATGCATTTTGGTGGCCCAAAGCTAATTTTTAGTGGTACTGGGCCAGCAGGCCTGTGCTAGTTTTGAGCACTGGATATAGTAAATGGCATATTTTACCATTATTTGTTTCTGTAGGACCTACGAGGGAAATTACAAGATTATTAGACAACATTCCACGGGTATAATAACCTTTCTGCCAAATGATGTATTAAATAGATGGAAAAAAAGGAAAGAAAATGGACTTTCATGGTAATAGAACCCAAGACCTCTGGATTAGTAGAATCGTGCTCTAACCATTGAGCCACCAAGCCCTTACTAATGTGGTGGTACTTTCCATAAAACCCATTTCATCGCTTGTGCTAGTCAGAAGCTATAGCCTATACCAAGGATATGATATCAACTTTTGTAAAAAGCTGCATCACTGTGCATGATCCCTAACAGAGCCCTTACATATATATTTGACACTATTATACATTTTATTCCCTTTGGCAAGGAAAGACTTCTTCAAAGTGATCCACTGACTTTGTCAAATTCAACCAAAATCACTTGTGGATGTGGTGTGGCAACATTGGTAGAGCGTGCGCTTTCCAATCGTGAGATCCCAGGTTCGAACCCAGCCCACCGCGTTTGTCCTTTGGCAAGACAATTTATCCACTATTGCTGCTCTCGACCCAGGTGTATAAATGGGTACCTGGAAGGATGGGAACGTGTTTCCTTAGCACTGTGCGCGCCTAATAGGCGACTTGCTGGAATACTCCCCAGGGAGTGGAAAATGTGCACTTAATGTGCAGGATTTATTGCAGTGTGTATCCGTTGACCGGGGTAATAATATTGTAAGCGCTGTGATATAGTTTACTATGAATAGCGTAGCTAAATGCCTAATATTATTATTATTATTATTGAAGCTTTCACATTTCTCTTGTGCCTTGTTGTTTGGGTTATGGTTATGGTTTATGGTTTTGTATTTAAGTTAAAATCAATGGGCAGTAGGTGATACATTCTGACATCAATTTTCATTTTCTTCACCTGGTAAACAGTGTTCTTTCTCTATGAAACTACCACAAATCAATCAGAACAGTCTACAATGATGATATTGATTTATGATTTGAGTCTCAATTATCACTTTTGGAAAAATGTAATGAAGTTAATGAATAAAAAATGATAAATTTTCTAATCATCACTGTTATCAATTTCTCTCTCTCTGCAATGATATTGGTATATGATTTGGAAAAAATCTTATGAAGATAATTGATAAATTTAACTTGTCATCTTTCTAATCACAGTAATATTCCTTTCTCTCTCTCTGCAGGGTGAAATCAGTGCAGGACCATGTGGGTAGCACAGAGCCAATCAAAGTCATGGATCTCCTGAGGACAGAAAAGAATAATTTCAAACCCAATATGCAAGTATATCCGGTTTGAAAATAAACATAGAGAAGAGAAATATTGTGCGTTTAGGTAACTTTCAAGGTACTTTTTGTAAAGATAGGAAATTTAAATGGGTGTCTGATTCACTAACATATCTAGGTATAAAAATATCTGTCTCAGGCGATTTTGATTTATACAATTTAAATTTTGAAGAAAAAGTTAAAGAAACTGATAATTTGTTAAAAGTTTGGAGCAATAGGAGTTTGTCATTAGTTGGAAAAATTGCAGTAATCAAAGCACTTGTAATTCCAAAGTTTGTTTAGGGTCATTCCATGTCAAATCACCCAATGGATTTCATCGCATCCCCTTCAAATTTGTTCATATTTAGTATGATATTTCAACCTTTCAAAGCACAAATATTTAAGTTTTAGCCCAATCCGCCCAACGGTTTTGGCGCTATGGTCGATTCTTCTGGGGGAGTTTTGTCAAAAATGGGCTTGGGCACCGTTTTTCAAATCGCCATTGTTTGGTGTACAAGTTTGCAATTTGAACTTGAACTTGAAAGATTTTATTCAAGAAAAGATCTACACCTAGGCCCTGTTGCAAAGAGAGACATTTTCTGCGTTTCAACCAATCAGATTTGTGCATTTAGAACATTTGATCTGACTCACAATTGAGTTATCTCTTTCCATTGGGCGGATTGGGCTAAAACTTAAATTTTTGGGCTTTGAAAGGTTGAAAGGTTGAAATATCATACATACATACATACTGTACCAAATATTAGCAAATTTGAAGGGGGTGCGATGAAAATTTGCACTTTTTTTGGGTGATTTGACATGGAATGACCCTTTAGTAACACCCCTAACCCACCTAAAATGTTTTTTGATACTCTTCAAAAAAGACTATTTAAATTTATTTGGAACAATAAAGGTGATTGAATCAAAAGAAGTATAATGTATAATAATTTGAATGATGGTGGATTAAAAATGATGCATTTAGAAAGTTTTTGTAACGCCTTAAAAATTGCATGGGTAAAACGAGTTTTGGACGAACAAAATGATGGTCATTGGAAGAAATTGTTTTATGCCAATACTAAAAAAATAGGTGGCGTGTATATATTCTTGTGTAATTTTGCAGGAGGTGATTTGAATTATAGTGGTATAAATGGATTCTGGAAAGATGTTCTTTTTGCGTGGTCATATTATAGATACTATAACCCCGTGAAGTTTAAAGATATTATGAATCAATCGCTCTGGTATAATTCCCACATCAAAATAGATGGAAAAATAATTATGTATAAAAACTGGTTTGATGCAGGCATTCTGTTTGTAAAAGATATAGTAAATATAGATGGATCATTAAAACCTTTTTTGGAACTACGGGAATTTTTACAGTTGAATAATGGATGTTATTTTAAATATTTTGCATTGCTCTCCTGTATAAAGAAAGAGTGGAAAAAAATATTGAAAATGGGTGATTTAGAACGAGAAGAAGATGGATACACGAAATTTATTCGATTAAAAAAAATAACAAAGCCCTGTTATGAAAAAATAGAGTCTAAATTTTGTATAAACAATCAATGTGAAAAGTGGTCATATGACTTTAATATAAATTTGAGAGATTTAATTCAATGGCAGAACAGATTTGAAATCATATATTGGGTAACGTTGGATACTAAGATTCGTGTATTTCAATTTAAATTCATCACCGTCGTTTAGCGACAAATGATTATTTATATAAAATAGGTATACACAATTCTCCAGTTTGTAATTTCTGTAATGAAGAACCACAAAGTTTGTTGCATTTGTTTTGTACATGTTCTATAATTAAACAATTCTGGTCAGATATAAATGCTTGGTTATTGAGAAAGAATGTATATTACTCAACAATTCTCGAACTTAGATATCTGTTTTGGTTTTGGCGAAAGAACTCACCATCTCACTAATACAATTATATTTTATGCAAAATATTTTATTTATAAAACAAAGTTTGAAGAAAAAAATTTGTCTTTTTTTTGTACAAAGGAACTTGATTTTCTTCAACACATGGAATATATTATTGCATATAGAAAAGGAAAACAGAATACACACGAAAAAAAGTGGAGACCTCTCATTTGATTTGATATCACTTAATTTTGTTTGTACATGTTCAATTGTTTATTCTTAATTGTATTTGTTATGCATGTCGAATATAATGATGATCAACAATTGTAAGCGTTTTTGATTTGAAGCAATAAAAAGAATATACAAAAAAAAAAAAAATGCTAATCAAATAACATAACGAGAAAATCCTCTTGAAAATACATTTCATCATTATATAGGTCTAATGAAACCATTGGGAGATTTCATTCACTTTAATCTTTTCTTGAAGACAACTTTTTTGTGGAGGGTCGATGCTATAATTTTCTGATCAGAATGATAATGTAACAACTTATAAATTCCATAGTACTATGAAATATTTTCTTTTATGAATGTTCAATATGAACAATTAAGATAACAATTTTAATTTGTTTAATTTCATATGAAATATAAAAATATAAATAAGTTATGCAGTACAAATCACTAATTATGTTCAAGACAAGGTATGTAACTATCTTTTTATTCCGCTTTATTTGGATATGCTTTGAATTATTTGTTAATTGAATTAAAGATTTCAATTATGAATTTCCAAGGTAGGTTTGATACCATGGTATGTCGCACGAGTTTAACAGTATAACTGAAGCAGTGTGATTATGTTTCTGATATTCAGAATATTATACAGTATTGAACTTTTGCAGTTTGACTTCTAGATAATTATATGATTGATTTTTTTTTTTTACAGATAATTTAGAATGAAAAATATATTCAATTGATTAATGATTAAAGGAATCAATTAACTTTTACATAAAACATGATTATGTAAGATTTGTGTGAATTAAAGTGACTAATAGTAAGACATTCAGGTTGTTGTACTTTTATATGTTTTATATATCGAAAAGGTGAAAAAGATGCATGGCAGAAAAATGAAAGACCCTACAGTGGAACCTCATTATAAAGAGCTTGGATATAACAAAACCCTCTTCTTGTAGCAAGTGATATCTCTTTTCGTTATCCAATGAAAGGTACCCTCTATTGAGCACCTTACGTAACAATCTTTTCTCCTTTGGCAGTTATCAACACTCGGCTCTTACCTATATGTTCACCACTAACTTTGTCTTGATTTTGTCATTATGAGTCACATTTCTGTAACAATGTCACATAGTATACAGTTGTATCCTTGAAGTAATATAGAAAAGAAATTAACTTTCTGACAGAGTAACAAGGAGAAAGATAGGTGATTTTACTGGTCTAAGCCCTTATATTCTTTTTGTTTTGTTTTTGTTGTACCCTGATATAACAAGGTAATGTGGTTGGTCCCAAGGACCTCATTATAAAGAGGGTCCACTGTATTGTCTAACGTCCAGACTTCTGGAAGCCCCTTCAGGACCCACCACAGAGAATCATGAGTAGGTGCCTATGTTAATAGTTGAAAGATGCATTGTGCTTGTATGTGCAAATGTGCCTGTGCAGGTGTTTGTTTTGCGTGTGGGTGTGTCTGTGTGTTTTTGTTTGCTTGCGTGCGAGTGTGTATGTGTTTTATGTGTGTATGTATGGGCATATGTAAACCCCTAAAATAATTGACAAGCTTGTTTATTTGCCTTTGATGCCTCATTTATATTGATAGTGTAATTATGGAATGTTTAGTAGACCTAAATATGGAGTCATGTCAAAAGTTAAATGTTGCAAAGTACAATGTTGTTGTCAATGTGAATTTGCCATTTGTTTTGGAGATGGGCTGTGTAATGAATGTTGTTGAGGCGTTCACCCAATAACAATGCATTTTGCAACATTTCAATCATGGCTTGGAACCATATTCGGGTGTAATGCACATTCCATACTTATAACCATTACAACTGGGGTATCAATTTGAAAGGGGAATAAACAGGCTTTGCAATGGTACCAAATTCATGTATAATTTAGGGACAAGAGAGATATGAACGCTCAAACTTGAATTACAGAATTGCAGAACTGAGGGGTATATATGATTATGTGCATGCGTGTGTACATGCGCAAGGCAAAAATCTCAGTGTAATTTCTTTCAACAAGATAATTTGACTACAGTCAAACCTGTCTTAGCGGCCACCTGTCTATAGCAGCCAACCTGCCTATAGTGGCCATTCAAAGTGATCCCTTGCAGAGAAAAACAGTGTAATTGAACCTGTCTATAGAGGTCAGTGGCCACATTTGTCTCCCGTGGGTGGCCACTATAGTCTATACAAAGGTTTGACTGTACCATCTTCCTTGAAATAACAATACAGTCAAACCCATCTTGGTGGCCACCAAAAGTGATCCCCTGCGGAGAATATCTGTGCAATGGAACTCGCATACAGTCACTATACACAGGTTTGACTGTATATCACCATGCATCCCCTTGCATACTTTTTCGTCTCATTCCAATCTCTTAAATCTTCAATCTTCACCCTACCTTCTCTTTTTACACAGCACTATACTACAGAAATATGGTTGGCAATGCTTAATTCTCAAATTTAAAACTCTGTTGATGATACAGTACTTTTCTTTTTTTATGATGCACTGCTAGATATGCATGGCATTATGAACAAGATTTGAATTAAAAATACTTAATCACAAGAGTGTAGGCTTGGAAATAGACTGTTTATTATACCAAAATTACATTATTCGGAACAAAATTTCTATTCATTCAAACGGTACATACAAATAAGCAATGCATGAAAAATGCAAGTATATTTAACAATTAAAAGCATTAGAACAAAATAATATTTTATTTGATATCACTCATTAACTTTCTACATAGACCTTACAATATGACTTAATAACATGGTCAGGTGACAGTGATTGATGGTAAAATTTACCATTTATATAATGACAGTCCATTTTTATACAGGGAAACCCCGTTATAACGAGCTCGCTTATAACGAGGTACCGTTTATAACGAGGAGAATCCTTTGGTCCCGATTTAAATGTTTGTTATTAATTCGGCCGTTTATAATGAGGTACCGCTTATAACGAGGTAAATTTTATAGTCCTGACTATATACCTCGTTATAACGGGGTTTCCCTGTATAGCCTTTATCACCAAAGTGCTCAAAACATTATTACCTTGGCTTAATTTAGCCAAGCTGCCAAGTGCTGGGTGTCCGGAGATACAGCACTTGGATTAGACACAGTTTCAGTCAATCTGGTCATAGACCAAGAAGCTAAAACAAGGTACATATTGGTTGAGAAATAGAAGGGTGCTAAGTCACTTTTTTCTTTTATTTACTTTGACTAGAGTCCACCATGGCACTCAGAGGGTTAAAGTGATCCATGAACTTTGTCGAATTCAACCCAAAATATAATTTATAGTTTTCACACTTCTCTTGTACCTTGTTGTTTGGCTTACGGTGACAGAAGAATGAAATGGGTTTTGATTTTTCAAATGTTTCCCTAATCATGGAGATATTTAAAGGGAAAGGCCAGTAGTGGGAAATAGCTTTATTGGTCAAACTAATTGATTAGTATTATTGAAATAACATAAAAAGGAGCGTGTGTGGAAAAATTTGAACCGTACTATCGTCAAATGCAGAAAAATCAGTAAAAACGTTTATGAAAGCCGCTGACATTGAGCCTAAATTCACCGTCAGCTTGGCCCGTCTACGCTGGCCACATTCGTACGCTCGTTCGAGCGATTTGCTTGGGCGAATTACCATGTGCGCATTTGCCATAGGATTTACACGCATCGCACGTGTGTATATCAACCATACGACCATCGGCGAGATATCTAGCCGGGCTGGATCGATATGATAATTTACCAAATATATCAATTAGTAGGCGGTTTCCAGGCAAAATTTGTATCATCCCGTATTAGTAAAAACATATTCTTCCACATGATTGGTAATAAGAGCTTCCATTTCAATTTTTGGTAGGGGGGCGTTTCCAAAACTGGCCTTCATCTTTAAGATTGAATTGAAAAGTGTTCCGGAATTATTTTTAATTACAGTGAAAAATAAAAAAATGTTGATACTTGTGAATGATCGGAGATTAAATCTGACATCAATTTACACTTTTATTTTCACTAGGTATACATTCTTCCTTTTCTATGAAAATATCACATATTATTCCAGAGAATCTTACAATGACACTGGGTATGGTTAAATTCTCAAATACCACTTTTGGAAAAGCGTTATAAGGTTAATGGATCACTTTAAATCAGGGCTGAAGAGAATCGACAATGACAGTGAAGGGAAGCAAGTTCTATTTTAATGCCCTGTTGCATTCTTAAAGGGACAGGTCCACTTTTACAAAACGTCTGAACAGCTTTCAGTTGACGGATGGGGATCAATGTAACACGCAAACAAAAAATCAGAGCGAACAGCCCTCTAATTTGGATTCTACGAATGAAAAACGAATGCGTCCCTCCATTTAAACTATATATCGGTCAATTAAGGAGTTCAACTGATTTAGCATAATATTACAACAATATAGTACTAATTCTCGTAAAGGTATTGTGAAGCCGACATTTGTTAACGTATGTCACGGAAAAAGATCTCAAAAAGAAAGAATATATAATTACATGTAGTCAGTTTAAGCGATGTTTGGGTATTTTGCTTGGTAAACGCTCACACATTAGTACTTATGCGCGGGTCACGTAGCTAGCGCGGGTCACGTAGCTGTCATGCATACCGATCTGGCACTCCGTGAAATCTATGTACGAACTTACTCACCGGCCGAAAATACGTATGTACCGTATTTGCTGGTGTATTAACCGCACCCGTGTATTAACCGCACCCCCAACTCTGGGGTTTTTTCCATGAAAAAAAAATATCATGGCCTATAATTCTTGATTTTTAGTCTTTAGCTGGTCAGCGTTTTCTCAGGTAAAGTACAAAAAATAGCTTTACTATATAAGAGATTTTTGCCTATGAATTTTGTGTCATTTACTGAATTTCCCGAAGTAAATAAAGACATTTATCAGACCGACTTCACCAAATCTGTAACTTGTTAAATTTGTGACACCAGAATGCATCGAGGACGAGCATGCTCCGCCGCTGAGAAAGTCCACCGACACGCCGTCCACAAACCACCTTCAATCAGTCCTCAGTCAATAGGGAAAGTGTTAGGCAGCGGGACAATAGATAATTACGAGTCTTCGTCATTGTATTCAAGTACTTAATATCGCCTTTGTGCGTGGCGCAATCAAAGTGGAGGTTAACGCACAATGAGATGGCTTTTGCGTGGTCAACTCCAAACAAAACAAAAGACAAACTTTTGCCCCCTGTACATTTATATCCGGGTGTTATGTAACAACGTTATTTATTTCCATTCAGTTACTTGGGTTAATCCAATATACAAAGTATAAACGGACAAAATAAGGCATGGCGCGCTGGCTATACAATTTGCGTGTACAATTTTCCTATCTCCGTGTATTAACCGCATCCCCCACTTTGGAGGTTCTCCCGCCAGAAAAAAGGTGCGGTTAATACACCGGCAAATACGGTACCTAATTAACCGACGTCCCTCAGTTTATTCAGTTTTAGGTCTATAACTCCACGAAAAAGAGATTTCAAGCCCTAATTTTTTCAGGCATGCTATTAAATGACATTTCCTTTCATATAAGACAATAACCTCGCAACTTTTTAATTTTGGCTTGCAAAAGTGGATCTCTCCCTTTAAGATAAGAACAGTTGCCTCCCATCAGTGCCCCATTTCATAAAACACTTGCAATTGTAGTAAGTGTCCAATTATTGTAACTACCATGGTAACAGCTGAAATGCTCCATGCTGATTGGCTGTTGACCTAATAGTTACTGCAATAATTAGACACGTAAAACAATTGCAAACGCTTTATGAAACAGGGCCCTGAAAGTGCAGTCTCACAAACAAACATTATTTTCCATAACATAATGTCCATAAATGCATCGTAAAGAAAAGCAATACCCTTTTTGAATGCATCGATTTACTCCAGAGATAAGAACTGATACCTCTTATCTGCACACCTTATATATTTCTTATGTTTTTTTCAACAAATGCCCCCTTATGTTTCCATTTTTTTCTTCTTCAAATTATTGGGGGGCACATGCCATTCTATTTGAATGAATCATGTCCTCATTTGAATGCAGCAATAAAGTACCAAGTGTTGTCACATTCCTTTGTAATATAGTGTGACGCTGACCCCACCCCACATTTTTTTGTTTTTTTTGTTTTGTTGGTGTTATTTTTAACGCCACCATCAAAGTATAGTTACGTGTAATGCGTTAGTCGAACGCCACGCAATTTAGGTTGTGCCGCAAGCACGCATCGCCACAATACACAATGTAGTAGCTACATAGTTATTTTTAGCTCCCAAAAGCACGCGCATTGAATTAATTTGCATATTCGTGATTTTGGCGCGTCGCGGTAACTCCGCCTTCCGTGCATTCATTTGCATAATGTTGTGTCTGTTTAAGAGACGCAAAATCCCTCTTTGTGGCGATGATTTGATTTGATTTGATTTGATTCATTTATTATTGCAACTGATAAAACATAGTTGGCTTGATACAAATTAAAATACAATATAATATAATATACAAATATATGAAACACAATTAAACAAAATTTAAAAGGCAAATAATATTAAATGACTAAATGAATCTTATATATAAAACAAACAAACATTTTTTAAAAGTACAAATACACCTCGAAAGACCAGACAAGATAACCCAAACAAAATCAATCCCACGGGAACCCAGACGACCACAAGGCAGATCAGCCCGGGAACTCGGAAGAAAAAAAAAAAATAGAAAGAAAAAAAAAAAAAAAAAAAAAATTGCTTATAATTGGGACAGTTTAGTATATTAGTATGATTTAAGACTTATTAGCGATCATTATGATGATGTTTATGATGTGTAAATTATATTATATTCCTTGATAATATGCCCTATTGTTATTGTTCTCCCTTATTACGCCACAATAGTAAAGGTTCTAAACAACTTGCACTTTGATTTGAGCTTTTGGTAGTGGTTTAGATCTGGATGATTACCTTCTTAGCAACCGCTTGGTCAGACATTTCTGGTTTGCCTGACTGGTTTAGAACCATTGCCAATAGCAATGAATAGCTGTGACGTCACACTTCGGTAATATAAGAACTGATCCCTCACATTTGGGGAATGTCCAAAATCGCATTGTGAAGAGAAGCAAGATCTACTTGAATGCAGCGATGTACTCTTCAGATAAGAAGCGCTCACTCCCGTCTGGGTACAATGTGCATGTTATCTCTGCAGCTCCGGGATCTCGAACCAACATGTAGGCAACTCTGCAAAACATAAAAGAAAGGAAGAGTTAAATGGTTTCTCATCAATCAAATGTACAACAGCTCTAAGCAAATAAAAGAAGCATAGGGAATACATTTGATATTTTGTAATTCATATAAGTTATAACACACACAAAAAGAGCAGATTAAATTTCCTTCTTAGGCTGAGATTTGAAAAAAGCTGAAAAACTTCTCAAGAAAATTTGTGCTTTACACTGTTTTTTTACATTTCTTATTTGTCTACATCCATTATTTCTATTTCTGTCTAAACTTAACAATTTGCCATTAGATTAGGACATACAAGTGTAGGCAATCAAACTGGTCTACAATTTGGCCATCAAACTAATATGTTTGCACATGAACAGTAAACAAAGTTACCAGTTACCTTTTAAACGTGAGAGAATATTAAAATGAATTCTTACTTTGGGTCATCTATGGTGACTACCTCCTTGATGTATGACAAGAGCTGGTTGGTGAAGTTAAAACACACCGCTCCGTCCCACGCCCCCTGGTGAGAGAATAATGTAAAAAAGAGGGTAGAATTTGATATTGATAAATTAGTCAATAAACTTAATGTCAATCATAAAGTTAAATAATTTGAATTATATCCACATGGTATATTACAAGAGCTGGTTGGTGAAGTTAAAAACACACTGCTCTGTCCCACGCCCCCTAGTGAGAAGAATAATGCACAACAAAAGTTAAATAATTTGAATTATATCATCTTTGGTATATTACAAGAGCTGGTTGGTGAAGTTAAAACACACTGCACCGCGCCACGCCCCCTAGTGAGAAGAATAATCGAAGAAAGAAAGTAAAATGTATTATTAATAAATTAGTTAATGAAGATCAATTCTTCATTTGAATTTTATCATCTATGGTGACTAAGGCTGTTGACGAGTCCCGGGTACCCGGGTCCCGCCGAAAAATGTCGAGTCCCGGGCGCAAAAATCGATACTCGATATCCCGAAAAAAAAGCAAAAAGTCCCCTTTTTGAACGCCCGAGTTATCTGCCCACTCTCATTTTCTTTTCATTCCTTTTCCCCTCTTTCCTGTATTTTAGAAGATGATTTATTGTCATAAATGCGCTGCATTTTTGTCACTTGAATGAACATGTTTTCCCAGCGGCGTGACATGCCTATAGCGAAATCAACAAATGGATACATTTCGGGTACCCGGGACTCGCCCGAAAAATTATCGCGAGTCCCGGGTAGTAAATATACCCGAAATCGACAGCCTTAATGGTGACTGTTATCTTGATATACAACCAGGGCCCCGTTGCGGAAAGAGATGGAATCGATTGTAAAGTTGCAATTAATTGCAAGTAAAACAAATATGCACATTTGAACCTATCAGATATGTGCATTTAGTCACATGATCTGACTTACAACTTTAAAATTAATTGCAACTCTTTCTTCAACAGGTCCAAGAGCTGATTGGTGAAGTTAAAACACAATGCTCCACACCAAGCTCCCTAGTCATAGTGAGAGATTGAGGAACAAAATTGAACTTTATTTACTGTGATGAATTCCTTCACTGCTCCATCCCAGGCTCCCTAATGAAAGATTGAGAAACAAACTGAATTTGATATAAATGATTTAAGTTGGTGTAAATAATAACATAATTTAATTTTAATAGTCAATGGCAAGTATTTCCTTGATATATATATGACAAGAGTTTAGGCTTCCTAGTCATAGTTTGATTGAGAAACAATTACCATGTACTCAAGTACTCATGTAGTTAACAATGCATCAGTATTACTTTATAAAAGTATCTTAAAAACAGCCTCCTGATCTTAAATTAAAACTCTCAAAATAGTTCTGGATTCATCTGGAATGAACTTTCAAATGATTCCGGAGGCTCTTTTGTGATTTAAGGGGGCTCCTTCAGGCATATTGAGAGCTAAACTACAATGAGACCCATTGTTTTCACGGATACTTACATTAGCAATGTTGGGCATTTCCAGTGTGGGGAAAGACTGTAAGTGGGAGACTACACCTTCATCGTCACGGAAACCAACTATGACCTCTGGGATGCCCACAAGGAATGACTGTGCCCACATCTTGAGTAGCTTGTATCTACGAAAGAGAGTACAAAAATTAAGAACAAATATCAGATAGCATAATAAGAATAATCCTACTACATGTATTTTTTCAATATGTATACAAGTATGTACATCATTGGCAATGTCCATCCAGAACAAAATCACTAGCGCTGAAAATTCTAGTAGCCCAAAACCTGCATCTGATAGCCCCAAACAAAGAAAGCATTACAAACATATGTTATATTTGGTTACCAATCCAGGCCAGTTGAATTTAAAGTATCAATGAAATTTGATGGCCCTAAACCAAGAAAAACGTTATATTTGGTTATCCATTCTTGTCAAGGTGGATTAAGCATCAATGAAATTTGTTAACCTGAAGCTCCCGGGCCAGTGGGCCTGTACTCCCGGGCCAGTGGGCCTGTACTCCCGGGCCAGTGGGCCTGTACTCATTTTCTAGCATTGCTTTTACCTGTAGAAGTTCCTCTCATTGTTCTGTGAGTACCATCTCCTGGAGGTCTTGAGTTCGACGTAGTTCCCTGGTGGTTTCTCCATCGACTTTTTTGTCCTCTTACAGCAGTCTACCTCTCCACTGTAGAGCAGGGAGTGGGACTCCAGTCTGGTTCTGATCACGCAACAGTACGCCTCATGGTTATTGACAGGTTTACTCGTGTCTGGAGGTGTGATAAGGTCATCTTGGAGATATAAAGAAAAGAAGGATTAGGATTAAAAATGATTTAAATTCACTTCATGATGTTCTAATAGACAAATTGTACTTTCATAGTATTTCTTATTGTAGAGAAGCAAGTGTCACGGAACAGTACGCCTCGTGGTTATTGACAGGTTTGCTTGTGTCTGGAGGTGTGGTAAGGTCATCTTGGAGATCTATAAAGAAAGGAAAGATTAAGACTAAAAATCACTTGTTTACTTCATGATGTTCTAAAGTACTTTCATAGTAATTTTAACTGAAGAGAAGCAAGTGTGACTCCAGTCTTGTTCTAATCACGGAACAGTACGCCTCGTGGTTATTGACAGGTTTACTCGTGTCTGGATCAGGTGTGGTAAGCTGAAGGTCATCTTGGAGATCTATAAAGAAAGGAAAAATTAAGATTACAAATTACTTATTTACTTCATGATGTTCTATTTTACTTTCATAGTAATTCTAACTGAAGAGAAAAGGTGGGATTCCAGTCTTGTTGCGATCACAGAGCGTTATGCCTTGTTGTTATACAAGCTTATAGACCGCTATGTTTGTGTGTGATCACACGCATGCAGGGATATCTGCTGCTACAATGATGATGATGAAGATGATGATGATGATGATGATGATGATGCCTGATGATGATGATGATGATGATGATGATGATGAAGATGATGATGATGATGATGAAGATGATGATGATGATGATGATAGGGATGATGATCACGGGTATAATGATGATGATGATGATGAATGTTGGTGGTGATGATGATGATGATGATGATGATGATGATGATGATGATGATGATGATGATGATGATAGGGATGATGATCATGGGTATGATGATGATGATGATGATGATGCACTGTGAGAAACTTTGAAGTGATGGGGAATCTACTGGCCCAAAAATTGTATTTCATGAGTCAACTTTTTACTATGTAGAACCCTCCTCGACTACTCTCCGTGTCGTATCGCGACTTCTGAACGATCAAAGATCGCGCTTTGGTCTCCATTCTAGTCGTTCGCCGATTTTAAGTAAACGACGGATCGATCTGAGGCGTAAGCTAAGTACAGTCCATAGGACCACTAAACGTGCGCATCAGATCGACTAAAATTCATTATTTTTATCTACCGCCAAGTTGTATCACATATCTGTGCTCTGATCGGTGGTAAATACTGTATCATAATTCATATGTATTTTTTTAAGCACAATTATTGTGCACACAAAAGTGAAAATTTGGGGACTCTATTACTATAGGTGGGTCTAGAACGCAAGCGCTGGCGTTCTAAGTTAGCCCCTGGCCAGTGGGCCAGTGGGAGTGTCGAGCCTTGCATAATCCATGGGTGCCACTAATTTTTCAATTGGCACTTTGCATTTTGTCAATGCAGTGCAGAGCATGCACAGTACAGTATTGAGTAATGTGTGGCTTTCAGTTTCTTTTGGACTTGGACTGGTCACTGGTCATTGATCTGTTGATTAATTGTAATATTAAAAAAAAAAAGGAAGTGTATACAACCACACGCGTGTGTCTTTACCTTACAGCCACACGCACGTGTCTTTATCTATACAGCCGGATATGGATACAGCAACACGCCGGCTATTCTTACGGCAGCACATGCGTGTATACCGACTTATAGCCATTAATCTGACCTATAGCCACCAAATTAGGGTTAGGGTTAGGGTTTAGGTTAGGGAAATATATCCCCCGAAACTAAGAAAAACATTAAGTCGGAAATTTTGGCTATGCATAATGCGTGAGTGAAAAGTCTCTCTCAAGTCGCAGAATTTATGACGGCTGCTGGATTGGTGCCTATATAGTGCTTACCCACTGGCTGTGGCGCAATCGGATGGGTGCTAACCTGATAATGGGCCTGTTTCAAAATGGGTAACCATCTTGCTGAATTTTAAAACTTAGTTGTAAATGATGTTTATTTACATTTTGGGGATTATTCATACCTGCTCTTTCACAAAATATCTATTTCCATGCAAATATTTCATGATTTCGTAATTATTTTGTCATTTATGTAACATTATGCCAATTTGCAAGCATGTCGGACGGATTTTTTCTATGAAAGGACAAGGTCCTATGTAGCAGTTTAATTTCTTTGTTGCAAATGTATCAGCACATAGATATTATAAAACATCTTTATCAACCACTTTATTAATAAATTGGAGCCAGATATGATGAAATGTAGATTTCCTGCAATTTTTAAAATATGAACTCAAAATTTTCCGTCCGACATGCACAAATTTTCCGAGAAGTTTTTCCCATAAAAAAATATCAACAATTTTTTTTATTCTTCCCTGTCAAGTATCAATTACTTAAATGTAGTTCAAGCACAAATAATTAATTTGATAATATACCTTCATCAAGTAGGGAAAAATAAGGGTCGACATTTTTTCCGTCCGACATAAAACTGGCATGTCGGACGGAATTTGTTGTGAGACATCACATTCATACATAGGGAGACATACACTGTAATTTGCAAATTGTCTCTAAACCTTATGATTAAGGAGAAAGAATGTATGACTGGTTTTAGAACTCATATTCAAAGCACACTTTAATTTACAGCAATATTAGAGGCAAAAAAGGACAAGATAATGCATGATAGATCACTTCATACATGTAATCAATTAATTTCACTTCAAATTGTCAAAAACATAGATACAATGTAGTTCAACATAACTCTCATGTAATTGACACTACATGTAATTGACACTACTTTTATCCTAGAAAGCTTAATTCCTGGTAACCTCACTAGTCATGAGAACCTATTCATGAAATGCAAAAGGGGTCACTCTAATTCATAAAGGCATAAGGACCACTATTCATAATGTGAGATGAGGATTGCTATTCATGAAACAAAATCAGGGTCGCTTAACTCGCTATTCACAAACATGAAAAAAGGGCACTATTCCTAATTCATACATGTGGCCCTGAATATAATAGGATGCTACATAAAGATGCCTGAATATTTTCTTTAAATTTCTGGTACATTAAATACCTCCTGACAAAACCTTCTTCACACAGTAATTAAAAACAATTCCAGTGACAATACAAACTCAAACTTCGGTTAGTAACGTTACAAAAAAAGGACATGGACAAAATCATGAGTCCTTGTGAAAAATATTTCTTGTATTTAAACAGGAGTCATCTGAAACAAATTTGTATTATTACACCATTGACAGTGACTTTGCAAATGGTGTGATGTATCAAATATTGAAATATGTCTTTTTATTTTTAGTAGAAACAAAAACCTGGTTAGTAACGTTACGGTTAGTAACATTACAGTTTGTCCGTCTAAATTAAAATGATGTTTTTAAGCATTTCAAATTTGTAGAGGAAACACTGGTTGGTGTAATATGAAGTGTTTTATAGTATTAAAAAAAAAGAAATGGAAAAGAAATTATATATTTCTTTAAAATCCCATCAAACTGTGTTTAAAGCATGTGTAGTCCCACATGTGCCATTTCATGTATAGTTATGTTTCTCTGTAACGAGGACACGACAGTGTGATTTAGAGGTCGGAAATTAAAGCTCTCTCAATTTAATTGTGATTCCTTCAGAAAAAGAAGCTTGAAAAAGAACCAGGATTTAGGAAAATTAAAAAGAATATTCCTCTAATCATGGAATTGCCCATAAGGTGGTTATAAATGCAGGGGAGGATCTAGCTTTTTGCTAAGGGTGGGGGGGGGGGGGGGGCTTGACCTGAGCCGCATAGCAGCGAGTGGGGGGTGAGTCCCGGCCCCTCTTGGCGATTGTTTTTGCTATTTTGAACCCCCGTAAGTGATTTTGTGTCACTTTTTTTACTGATACATTTTCACTTGGCAACCCCCCCCCCCCCCCCTGGATCCGCCACTGAAATGGCATTCTTCCTGGAATCGCGCAAATGCGCAATTTACGGTAAACTAGGACGTACAGGAATCAATATTTGCAAATACGATATCTACCCCCCATCCCCCCCCCCCCCCCGACCTCTACCACTCACCCTGATCGCAACTGTTGGCACAATGGCATTTATCGTGCCTGGATTGGCCTTGTTTGGGGGTCACGTAAATAATCTGGGCAAATTTTATGGATCATTTAATAAGGATCATTGAAAAGGGAAATTTGAATCATATTTTATGAAGTGCTACCCATTTCTCAAATTATGAATAGCGACCCTCTGCTTGTATTATAAATAGCGACTCTCATTCGGTATTATGAATAGCAACCATCTTCTCTTATTATGAGTAGCGACCCTCTTCTTTGTATTATGAATAGCCACCCTCATTAGGTATTATGAATAGCGACCCTGATTTTGTAAATTATGAAAATCGACCCTCTTCTCATATTAGGAATAGCAACCCTCTTTAACGATTATGAATAGCGGTCCTTATGAATAATGACCCTTTTCAAATATCGAATAGGGGTCCCTATGAATAGCAGTCTTTATGAATAGCGGTCCTTATGTTTCCCTAAAAAATAAATATAAATCATTAATGAAAGGAAATCTGTACATACTCCTCTGAATTTCCTTTGATTATTATTTTAAAACTACCCAGAAATCAATTTACAAAATCAGAAGTATAATAAAAGGTCAGGTTTTGACATGTATTTCTGTTTAGAATCTTATATTTATCATTGACAACTGAACTTGCGTGAAAATTTGCACCACTTTTAATGAAAATGCAAAATGGAAATTTTGTAACTGTGATCGTGGGTCAGTTGAAAAGGTCACAAAAGGGTCACAATTTTCATGTAATTTCCTACATTTCTCATTTGATTTTATCCCCAAATTAACTGCAGTTTATAATGCCCAATTCATTCTTAATCTGGTACTTTGTAAGCTTTTCAAACCTACATAGAATTTTTTTTGTGAAACAAGGCATAATTCACAACGCTGAAAACAGTTGCTTGATCATGTCGGACGGAACCGAACGTGTCGGACGGAATTTGTTCAATATTTCCATGATATCAAATTTATGAATAGAGGTGAACTCTTTTCAACTATCAACAACATTAGTACCTATCATAACCTTTCTACCAAAGGTACAGAATTAATGATTTTTGCAAATTGCCAAAATAGTAACATTTTAATTCCGTCCGACATGGATGTGTTCCGTCCGACATGACCTTCTTTTTAGAAGTTTCTGTTTCCATGACAACAAGGTTTTAACAAAGACTTTCTGATAATTAAATCTATGCTTGTTTTTCTGATCATGTAACTGTGAATTTGAAACTAATCACTTAAACTTTTGATAGAATATCAACTTGAATACAAAAAGTGTGGGGTCATCATTTCTATCAATTCCGTCCGACATGGTCAATTTTTGCAGCCCTGACCAAATTTAGAAAATAAATTTGGAAAGATACTTTGATATCCTGAAAACCATGTATGCTCTCCATATCCATGTACAATAATGTAAGCCCACTACCTCTGGAACGAAAATGACAGCCACTTTTGCTATCGAATTCCGTCCGACATGATTACGATCTTTTTGAAACAGGCCCTAATCTAAAGACGTATGGTTCGATACCCGGTCTTGCCGCTCGAACTCGAACTCGAACTCGAACTCGATGTTCGATATTATAAAAGTCAGAAATTTTGGCTATGAGCATGCGCGAGTGTGGTTGTATCCATATCCGGCTGTATGGATAAAGACACACACGTGTGGCTGTAAGGTAAAGACACACGCGTGTCAGTATGGCTGTATACACTGCCTAAAAAAACAACTTAATATGGAAAGTTATCATCATCATCATCATCATCATCATCATCTGGACAGGAGTGTAGGGTAGCCCTGTAGATCTCCCGGTCATAAACACTTTGATAGCATTCATTTTACTGTGCGCATGGAAGTCAAACGATATCAAATCTTTTATTTAACCAGTATCCAGGGCCAGGCCATGCATGTTTGAAAGTGACGGCGCTACTAACATAAGCCTGGGGCCCGGCCCGGATTGCCGGGCCAAACCCGCCGGGTTTGGCTTCCCGGCCGGGCCGGGCCGGGTTCCGGGTTGGAGAGACGATTGCCAAAACCCGGGGAAAAAAACCCGGTAAAAAACATGTGTTTTGGAAAAGTTATATTCCCGTTTGAATGACACACTTATTCCAGTTTCTTTCGCAGTTTTTGTAAGTGGAAAACGGGACCAAAACAACGTCAAAACATTTCCGATATCTGCTAAATAAGTTGATTTTTAAATCGGGATTTGTCGACAATTCGATGAAGTTCCGTTTCAGATATTTGGGGGCTTTTTGGGGTATCATTTTCTCTTGGGCATATCAAAGTTTTTTCAGCATACCATATCGTAACTTTGTTTGCTAATTTTGAGAAGATGATAACGATGTTCCAGATAAGTTTGACATCGTTTTATCAGCAATCATTTTGATATTGCCTGCACTTATTTTGCGATGATGAAAACGATGTTTCATATTTGTTTTGCGTCATATTCTCGAAGCGCATTATCGTAACTTTGTTCGCTAATTTCACGAAGATGATAACGATTTTCTAGATTAGTTTGACATCGCTGTATCGGCAATCATTTTGATATTGCCTGCTCTTATTTTGCGATGATGAAAACGAAGTTTCAGATTTATTTTGCGTCATATTCTCGAAGCGCATTATCGTAACTTTGTTCGCTAATTTCAAGAAGTTGATAACGATATTCCAGATTAGTTTGACATCGCTTTATCGGCAATCATTTTGATATTGCCTACTCTTGTTTTGCGATGATGAAAACGAAGTTTCAGATTTATTTTGCGTCATATTCTCGAAGCGCATTATCGTAACTTTGTTCGCTAATTTCACGGAGATGATAACGATTTTCTAGATTAGTTTGACATCGCTGTATCGGCAATCATTTTGATATTGCCTGCTCTTATTTTGCGATGATGAAATCGATGTTTCAGATTTATTTTGTGTCATAATCTTGAAGCGCATCATCGTAACTTTGTTTGCTAATTACAAGAAGATGATAACGATATTCTAGATTAGTTTGACATCGCTTTATCGGCAATCATTTTGATATTGCCTGCTCTTATTTTGCAATGATGAAATCAATGTTTCAGATTTATTTTGCATCATAATCTCGAAGCGCATCATCGTAACTTTGTTCACTAATTACAAGAAGATGATAACGATATTCCAGATTAGTTTGACATCGCTCTATCGGCAATCATTTTGATATTGCCTGCTCTTCTTTTTGCGATGATGAAAACGATGTTTCATATTTATTTTGCGTCATATTCTCGAAGCGCATTATCGTAACTTTGTTCGCTAATTTCAAGAAGATGATAACGATATTCCAGATTAGTTTGACATTGATTTATAGGCAATCATTTTGATATTGCCTGCTCTTATTTTGCGATGATGAAAACGATACATGAGTCGACATAAATGCTGTGATTTTACCGTTTACGATATCAAAATGAAGTGAAAACATTACGAATATTAGTCAATAAAAAATTATCATCGTAAGTATGCTTATTTAATAAGTCCGACAGACGATAAATGGGTCGAAATAAATGCCAAAATTATACCGATTGCGTTCTCAAAATACGCGAAAACGTATTTCTTCGGACCTCAGTAACTTATCACATGAAATTATCATATATTTGATAATGTTGATGTTTCAGATATTTTAAGCACCATTTTCTTGTAGCGACTCATGTCTAAACGTCTGTTTGAATTATTAGATTTGATTAACTAATATTCGTAAGGTGTTCGCTTCATGTTTAACCCGTAACGTTCATCACAAATATTAATGTTCAACTCTTTATATAAAGAGGAATTCAAGTCCAAGTCACTTGGGCAAACTAAAAATAGTATACTTTACAAAATATACGGCAATGCTATAGGGCGATTTTTTCTTTTAAAAAAGGAATCGTGATTGCATTTTCGTTTCAATATGTCCATAAATCACCTTTCATGCTATATAAAGTTCGAAACACATTACAATCAACTTGAACTTTGAAGCATTATTCCATTATTCTCATAGTCGCAAACATCGCGACTCGCACCTCGTATTAAAACGGGGTACTCGCACATGGCGGCTTAACCGGCTTTCCCTAACGTCCGCATAACTAGTCGGCGGGAAGAAAAAAACAAACACGCTTCGAAGCAGATGCCCCGATTCACACATGCACACGCGCACACACAGTAGCCTGAGGAATGCCATCGATTTATTCAATAATAATCATCACTCTACGCACACGACATACATTTAGTTCTTGGCCACAATCGTCTTTACTTTTCTTCCACCAAATCATATCACCAGAATCAGAATCTTTATTCAAAAATTCAACTTGCATATATCCATCATCGTTCCATAATAGCATTGATTATAGCAAACATAAGTGCCGTGATTTCAACGATTGCGTCCTCAAAATGAAGCGAAAACGTTACGAATATAAGTCAATCAAAAACTCGTCGTAATTCTGAAATTTAATACTTCAAACAGACGATAAATAAGTCGAAATAAGTGCCGTGATTTCAACGATTGCGTCCTCAAAATGAAGCGAAAACGTGGCATGCATGATGCATTTTTAATTTTTAATTCAATGATTCAAACGGACGATAACTCAGTCGAAGGAAGTGCTGTGATTTTACTGATTGCATCCTAAACAATTGAGCGAAAACGTTACGAATATTAGTCAATCAAAAACTCGTCGTAATTCTGTAATTTAATAATTCAAACGGACGATAAATAAGTCGAAATAAGTGCCGTGATTTCAACGATTGCGTCCTCAAAATGAAGCGAAAACGTTACGAATATAAGTCAATCAAAAACTCGTCGTAATTCTGAAATTTAATACTTCAAACAGACGATAAATAGGTCGAAATAAGTGCCGTGATTTCAACGATTGCGTCCTCAAAATGAAGCGAAAACGTGGCATGCATCAAAAACTCGTCGTAATTCTGAAATTTCCGTCATGGGCGCGAGTTGAATTTTTCACGTTGTCAAACTAGTAAAAAATAACATCGTAAACATGCCGATTCATCACAAAATAGAAGCGTCAATAGCTTCAAATCAAAGCCATTTCAACGATGCCAATACAGCCTATTGTAAGCCCAAATTGTACTTCAGAGAGATGATGTAAACAAGCGTTTATTCTGATGAGTTTTTACCGGGTTCCGGGCCGGTCCGGGACCCGGTAAAAAATCTGAAGCAACTTCCGGGCCGGTCCGGGCCGGGTTTTTTTCTTCCGGGCCCCAGGCTTAGTAACAGTAACAGTGACTAATGGCGTTATGTATTTGACTTTGAAATACAATAACCACCATCATATGATCATTACCACCCTAGCCCAAATTTGTCAGTGAATATATACAAAACCAAACTTAGAATCGAGCTGTCTCATCAAGTAGAGTCATGAACTGATGAAATTAAGCACTTTTCTGTGTAGGCATACGTGG
>JBAMJV010011871.1:0-35653 GCA_037951105.1 Echinarachnius parma | reverse complement strand
GATCTCCAAATATACCGCAATTGTGGAAACACAATTCTTTTTATTCTTTTTCTTTGTACGTTTTTTGTGTCTCGTGTCTGTAAAATTTGGCTGGGGATATGATAATGAAACCTGGTGAACATAATAGACCTTGGTCCGACATTGTGCACCTGGGTAATGATTATGACGGTACTACTCTGTGACGTCATGGAGACGCCATTTTGTGAAATATTTCAACAGCCCATACCTTTCTTACGTAATGGTATATTTTCACCAAATTCTGTACATGGCAAGCTAAGTTCAAGGGCTATATAAAAATGTCGCACCCAAGGTCGTACGGACAACGACGGACGCGTACGCGCGCGTCAAAGGGTAAAAATCCTTGAAAAATTCTCAAATCAACCGGCGAACCAATTTTCCATACGTTTCAGGTCATTCCGAGCATTTCAAAATTTTGCGCGCGTGCGCGTTTGCGCGCGCGCTTTTTCACGCGTAGCGCGCACGGAACAAAAAAATGGCGTTTTTTTTTTTGGAAACTGTTCCTAATACTTTCTATGATAAATTAAAACAGTTTCCAGATCTCCTCGACCAAAAACGCTCGAACAGGAGGGCGTAAAACTTTAAAATCCGCGAGTGCTGCTATGCACAAAATATGTACAAAATATGCCCTTTTTTAATTGATAATAATTTTTAAAATCCACGGGCGATTTTGTTAAAAATATTTTTCCTTGCAGACGAATGAGTTGTAGATACAACGTCATGCATCCGTATCGCCAACCAAACCTCATTATGTAATCATATGACCATGAGAAGTTAACATTAGCAGTTTTCAACGATTTTATCATTTGCGATTATGTATATATCGTGTTTGGATTCCGATATCTCGGTCAATTCTGCTTGAATCTGTCCCAAGTTTTGATATCTTGTAGCTGGGACGATCCTGAACAATTACTATCTCTTTCCGACCGGAAATGTGCCGATGCGCGCGTGCTACACATGAAATCCGCGCGTGCTGCCATATGTAAAATATGTGAAAATGTGGTAAAAACATGCCCTGTTCAATTGATCATAAATTTGAAAATCCATGTTCAGTATTTTGGTTGTTGTGTATTCGTGACAGAGTATGAGTTGTAGATATGGTGCGATATTCAAAAATCGCCAATCGGACATCGTGACGTCATCAATTTGCCATGAAAAGCGAAAATTAAATTTTGATTGATTTCATAAATTTTGTGTTATGTTTTGAAGGTGCAGTTGTGTGTCTATCTCCTTCGATTCTGGTCGAATACGTCTACAATTTTGATATGCTGTAGCGGAGATCTGGAGGAAAAATAATGTGTTCCTATTATGTTGCTCAAATAATGGAAACATTTGTTTTCCCTCTATTGCAATGTAGCATACAAATAATTCAAGATATTCCCAGTAAGCCGTTATATATCTTTTGTTTCATAACTTATGGCGTTTTTAATTAGATGTTTGAAAACAGTAATTGATTCTCAATACAGCGCACATCAAATTTATGCATATAATGCGTTGCCAATTAATGAGACCAGAACACCCTCCCCAATGTTAGGGTCTTCACCCTCATACTACATCATACAATTTTATGAAACGCCCCTCCTTCCAGTAACGGTCAAAATAGTCTCTCACCCCTAGCATTTGTGCGTATTATCCCTATTAGAAATGAAATAATGCATGGGGAAGGAATTGTGATTCTCACTGTATGTTTAAACACCAACGTATAGCACAATATTCCTTTCTCCATTCATATCATGCTTGTGTGTTTCATACCATGGAGTAAACAATTTAAGAGAGGTGTGTGTTGACTAACATATCATGACGGAACATTCTGTGTTACACGACCGTGTTAATGATGGTGATGATTATTGGATGATCTATTATGTTTCAGAATATCACAAAGGTGGGATCGAGTATGCTGTGCATTAAAGGTGATTATTCCTGATTCTATGTTACACGTGTTAATGATGGTGGTGATAATTATTGGATTATCTATTATGCTTCAGAATATCACGAAGTGGGGATTAATACTTGTCTCGATAATACATTGTTTTGTTGTTTTAGACATGCATACTGACTAAATTAATGCTTTCGTGATGGAAAATGCTATATGAATTTTAGTTGTAATGAAAGTAATGAAATATACAGTTAATATATTTGTAGAAAAATATTAGGAATATATCACCAATGTGAAAAGGTAGTTTCAGTAGAGCCAGTGTGACAAAAAGCAGACTTGTATCTGAAACCTTAACCCTTTCAATTTGGAAAGTGTATTATTTATGTGTTGTATTATAGTGTCCTACGGACGTGAATAAAGACACTTGTAAAAGATCATCTTGTAAGATGATACATGGTCATAGATTAGCTCCAGTTTGGACTGGTAGAGTTCACGGGCGTATAGATCGGGGGAGGGGGTGGGATGGGTAATATACCCCCCTCCCTTTTTTGGGTGGGGGTGTGGGGGGGGGGGGGGGGGAGGCAATGGCCTGTACAATAATTCCCTGCTATTTCTAACATTACATCTTTATAAAAAATACATAAGAATACTAATAATAACCACGCTTCTAATTAGAGTGATGTTTTAAACACAAATTTCGAACGGGCTCCAAATGGGAGGGGGGTAATAACCATCCCATACCCTCCCTTAAATTTGTATAGACCTGGTATAGACATATACATGTACATGTGAGAGTGATTGTGTGTGTGTGTGTGTGTGTGTGTGTGTGTGTGTGCATAGAGGGGAAATGGTGAGAGGAGAGCTGTGCTTATTCCTCAAACCTGTTAATTCTCTATACTGGAGTGCTCAATTCCCATCCATTTTCACACTATTAAGATTCAATTTCATCCTAAAAAAAGAATGTGCCAATGCTAACTTCAATTTTGTCTATTGTTAAAGAGATAGTTGAGTTTTGGTAGAGAGGGCGCTACATATAATAATTTTTCTGAGATAATAAAAAACTGAGTGTCAAATTTGAAAGAGCATAATATTTTAGTGACAGAATAAACTTTATTTGATCAAAATCGGTTCAGAAACGACTGAAATATCCATAAATATAACAATTTGTAATGAACCTTGGGCCCCAGGTTTGGATCATACAGTTAAAGGTCAAGGTCACAAGATTCATTATATATGTATATCCCAATATATAGCTCATAATTGTTATAGCTCAAGATCTGGTTAATGAATTACCATCAAAATAGAGTTTACAGTATTAATTCAATACATGTTAATTTTGGATTGATATAAAAATTGCGTGATAGTGGAAACAAAAATACATCTAATTTTTTTAAATACTAAATCAACCATTTGTATAGACCTTTATAATTTCCAGCTACATGTAATAAGATGCTCAGGGCATGAAGGGTACATGCCTTGCAATCAATATGGAGTTCGAACCTAGATAAACTCTGCACATGTGTCCCACATAATATTGTGTACTTCAATAAGACCCTTATTTAAGATAATTAATATGATCTTCACAATAACAAGACAAAACAACTGCTTTTTTGGACGCCATCTTGGATTGCAAATCCTTAGAGATAGACCTCTGAATAATTTTTCCTCATTAAGATTTCCTCCAAATAAAATTGGTTTAAACTTGTTGTGGAAAGGTTCAAAAGATAAATTTTCAAATGGGTACGGATCACCTAATTCGTCTATGACGAATTTCATGTCTAGTTTTTATTCTTTTTCTTTGTACGTTTTTTGTGTCTCGTGTCTGTAAAATTTGGCTGGGGATATGATAATGAAACCTGGTGAACATAATAGACCTTGGTCCGAAATTGTGCACCTGGGTAATGATTATGACGATACTACCCTGTGACGTCATGGAGACGCCATTTTGTGAAATATTTCAACAGCCCATATCTTTCTTACGTAATGGTATATTTTCACCAAATTCTGTACATGGCAAGCTAAGTTCAAGGGCTATATAAAAATGTCGCACCCAAGGTCGTACGGACAACGACGGACGCGTACGCGCGCGTCAAAGGGTAAAAATCCTTGAAAAATTCTCAAATCAACCGGCGAACCAATTTTCCATACGTTTCAGGTCATTCCGAGCATTTCAAAATTTTGCGCGCGTGCGCGTTTGCGCGCGCGCTTTTTCACGCGTAGCGCGCACGGAACAAAAAAATTGCGTTTTTTTTTTTGGAAACTGTTCCCAATACTTTCTATGATAAATTAAAACAGTTTCCAGATCTCCTCGACCAAAAACGCTCGAACAGGAGGGCGTAAAACTTTAAAATCCGCGAGTGCTGCTATGCACAAAATATGTACAAAATATGCCCTTTTTTAATTGATAATAATTTTTAAAATCCACGGGCAATTTTGTTAAAAATATTTTTCCTTGCAGACGAATGAGTTGTAGATACAACGTCATGCATCCTTATCGCCAACCAAACCTCATTATGTAATCATATGACCATGAGAAGTTAACATTAGCAGTTTTCAACGATTTTATCATTTGCGATTATGTATATATCGTGTTTGGATTCCGATATCTCGGTCAGTTCTGCTTGAATCTGTCCCAAGTTTTGATATCTTGTAGCTGGGACGATTCTGAACAATTACTATCTCTTTCCGACCGGAAATGTGCCGATGCGCGCGTGCTACACATGAAATCCGCGCGTGCTGCCATATGTAAAATATGTGTAAATGTGGTAAAAACATGCCCTGTTCAATTGATCATAAATTTGAAAATCCATGTTCAGTATTTTGGTTGTTGTGTATTCGTGACAGAGTATGAGTTGTAGATATGGTGCGATATTCAAAAATCGCCAATCGGACATCGTGACGTCATCAATTTGCCATGAAAAGCGAAAATTTAATTTTGATTGATTTCATAAATTTTGTGTTATGTTTTGAAGGTGCAGTTGTGTGTCTATCTCCTTCGATTCTGGTCGAATACGTCTACAATTTTGATATGTTGTAGCGGAGATCTGGAGGAAAAATAATATGTTCCTATTATGTTACTCACATAATGGCAACATTTGTTTTTTCTCTATTGCAATGTAGGATACAAATATTTCAAGATATTCCGAGTAAGCCGTTATATTTCTTTTGTTTCGTAACTTACGGTGTTTTTAATTAAATGTTTGAAATCAGTAATTGGTTCTCAAAACAGGGCACATCAAATTGATGCATATAATGCCTTGCTAATTAACGTGACTAAGCCGCCCTCCCCAAAGTATGAGGCTTCGCCCCTATTACTACGTCGTTCAACGCCCACCTGTTTTCAGTAACGGTCGAAATAATCTCTCAACCCTAGCGTTTGCGTGTAGTAATCCCTATTAGCGCTGCAATAATGGAGAAAGGTGATTTTGACTCGACCTGTACCAACGTAATTTGATCCCTACGAACTGAAGTATATACCGCGATAACACGGCCCTCTCTTCCTACACACGAAGTGGGGATCAAGTATTGTGCCTGGAAAGTTGTTGTCTCTTCTCTGATCAACACGTTATTGTACAGGTAAGACAATATAATTTCTATCTTACATGGATAATTGAAGTTACATCGCATTTTATAATGTTAAGGTAGTCATGTTAAAGTTATATATTTATAATGAATGAGATGGAAACTAGTGGAATTATGAGGGAAGAGTTTGAGAGAGATTATACTAGTTATAGTCGTATAACTTGCTGAATATTGAGAATAATCTTTGTATTGTTTATGGTAATTATCTAAGTAATAATTATATACTGGTTGATTAATAATATCTGATGTAAAAGAGAGAAACAAGTTTTGAATTAATACATGTATATTATAAGTGAGTATACTGTTGCATAAAGATTTAGCATGAGGTTCTGCTGTGAACAGTGAAGATTAACTTTGAATGTTCGATGTGAATGGGACTTATAATTATTTTTCTGTGTGTTCTCCTATACTTATGATTGTATTTGTGGAACCAGCCAAAGCATAAAGCCGTGTGTATGAAAAGGGTTTAGTTATTCCAATCGCCCCTTACCGAAACTAAAATTGAGATAAACAAACGTATATCTGCAGTCTGTCTCATTCACGAAAAGTGTAGTCTTATGGATCAGACCCATTTAGTATATCATTTTGTATTGTACATCGACGAAACGTACACAATGCATAGTTGACCTTAGAATAGTAATTCAAATTGTCTGGAATATAGAATAACTAGGAAGACTGGTAATTGTGTATGTGGAAGATGATGTATTTGCTTCTCTGAGAATCCTCCCAAAAGAACAACTTTGTACGATTGCATGGTTTAAAGGTACACTTGAGTATTGGTACTTCCCGAAATGCCCGATGACACAAAATTGGTTGGTGGAATTATGAGGGAAGAGTTTGAGAGAGATTATACTAGTTATAGTTGTATAACTTGCTGAATATTGAGAATAATCTTTGTATTGTTTATGGTAATTATCTAAGTAATAATTATATACTGGTTGATTAATGTAAAAGAGATACACAAGTTGTGAATTAATACATGTATATTATAAGTGAGTATACTGTTGCATAAAGATTTAGCATGAGGTACTGCTGTGAACAGTGAAGATTAACTTTGAATGTTCGATGTGAACGGGACTTATAATTATTTTTCTGTGTGTTCTCCTATTCTTATGATTGTATAAATTTGTGGAACCAGTCAAAGCATAAACCCGTGTGTATGAAAAGGGTTTAGTTATTCCAATCGCCCCTTACCGAAACTAAAATTGAGATAAACAAACGTATATATCTGCAGTCTGTCTCATTCACGAAATGAAAATGCTGTATTCGCTTCTCTGAGAAACCTCCCAAAAGAATAACTTTGTACGATTGCATGGTTTAAAGGTACACTTGAGTATTGGTACTTCCCGAAATGCCCCATGACACAAAATTGGTTGGTTCTAATTCAATTAGAAAGTTCCTTGAATAAAACATGTAAAATGAGAATCATTCCCTTTCAAATGTTCTCATAATTGTAAAATTTCATGTAGAAATATTTTATTTATATATCGTCTAGACAATCGATATCTTGATTTTTTTAAATACTTAACATGCATATACACTTCTTTAAAAAAAAATAAAAAGAGGTTTTTAAATAGTTGATACTATCTTTATCTAATCATTATTTTCACAAAACATCACATGCACAATGTTGCTTTCTTAGAAAGCACCCTCTTGAGTTGTAACAGCTATTAAAAAAAAAAAAATGATAACCGGGTCTTTACTTTGTCGTTTGTTATTTTCTATACATGTCAACCATGGTTGAGTTATAACTGTTAGGTTGTACTGTAATGGTGCAGGTTTTGATTAATACAATTTAGTTTGACTAAAACTCAATTATCCCTTTAAGAATATTTTTGATAGTTTTTTCCCTTATCAATCATCCCCTCAGTACACCAGGGATTCAGGAATTGTTTATTTTAGTTCGGTCATTTCACAAACATGTTGTAGATTCGAGTAGCCATTTTGACGCTAGGATTTAAAGTGCCATTGTCAGTTTTGAGATTTAGTTTAGTAATTTGATATTATTTATAAAGTTAATATTTTTGTTTTAAATATGAAATACATTATTTGATACTTGATTATTAAAAGGAGTTTTTGTGATAACTGTTTAATAATGTTTAATGTTTAATAATTCTTTATAAGCATGCATGACAGGTCTGATGGTGACAGGGTGTAGTCTTATCGTTCAGGCCCATGAAAGTATATTACTTTGTGTTATACATAAACTTCACTGATAGTAGTAATTGTGCATCTTGATTGTGTGGTAAATGATATAGTTATTCAAAGTGTCTGGAACATATATAATCACTAAGACGACGGATACTTGTGATGATTATAGATAGTGGCGATTTTTTCAAAGGGGGGGGGGGGGGGGGTTATTTCGTCAACCAAAATTGACAAGGGGTGCCGGTTGGGGGGTTGTTAATGAAGAATTTTCCAGGGGTGGGCGTCGATGAAGATTTGTCGGGGGGGGGGGGGGCGTGTCGGTGAAGATTTTTCGAGGGGGGTGTCAGTGAAGATTATTCGAGGGGAGGGGGAAGTCGGTGAAGGTCAAAGGTCATGCGTATCACCTTATTCGTCAAAATGACGAATAACATGTCTAGTTTTTTTTTCTTTCTGGAAACATATTTTTGTGAACTTGTTGATGGAATGGAATACTAAAGATGTTACCTTTCTTTAATAAGAATATTATTTTTTGGGTGGTGGTACCCTTTAAGGTTACGGAAAAAAAGACGCGACCGGCCCTGTACTCATTGAATAGTTTTATTCTGGACTTCTCTCTATGCCCACTAAAATTGAGCTAACTATATATGCCCACTAAAAATTGAGCTAACTATATAACTAACTAATCAATAGTTAACTGTATTTCCTATTTACATATAGACAACATATTTATTTCTGGATATTACCAATCCCAAAGCTTCCGGGGGCTCCGCCCCCTGGACCCCCAATAAGCTTCCCAAAACCGATCGCGATATCGATATCGAAGATTATAACGATCGCTATATTATATCGCGCGCGACGTTCTGAATTGTTTCAGAGTTGTAGAGGGCGTTTGCAGAAATGGCGGATACCGCGGGAGAAAAACTCAGCAAAAAGTAAGTTAATTGCTCGTAGTTTCTCTTGTGAATATATTTTAAACTGCTTAGAATTAATTGACCGTATGCAAACCATCTAAATCACTATTTGATTGGTAGTTTATGATTTAGACTTGATTATTCGTCGGCAGCTTGCGAGATTCGTGAAGCAGCCGAGCAGCAGCAGCGGCTCGCGTCTGGTAGCGCACGCCTATTCGTACGGGGGACACGTGGGCAAAATAATGCACAAAGAGTAGGTCGTAGTTCACGAGCTTGGCAAGCGCAAGTGATGTGGGTGAGGTCGGGAGCGGGAGCTCGGCGCTGAGCATGCCGTGGCTCCCGGCGCTTGTGATCCCGAGCGATGAGCTGGCAACTATCGTAGGGTTGGGGATTTGAGGATTCTGGGATGATTATTATTTATTTACAAATCTTGTATTAATATTTAATAATTGGTAATCGTGTACTATTTCACACCCCTCTGTCAGCTCTGATAGTGGTATTGCAAAACTAAGTCTGATTTTGATTAGAAATGTTCATTAAATAATTATCAAATTATGAATATGATCCAACAATAAACATGTGACATCAATTTCACAGCGATTAGATGAGAGAAACTCATATCACCGCCCCCGTCCACATCCGATGCCCCGAGTCAAAGACCTTCCAGTACGATCGTACCAACGGATTGTCGCACAAATGTGAATGACGATATCGTAAATTTCTCTCATTCGATCGTTGTGAAATTTGTGTCGCATATAATCATTTTAGGAAAATTTCATCAAAAATTGAACGTAGAGTTTTGAAATGCCAGAGCCAGAGGCGTGTGAAATAGTACATCATGACACTGAGATAATTTAGTGGGTGAAAGTCTTCATTTTCCATTTCCGTCATAAAGTAGACTTTGGCCTTTGCATGAAGAAGAAGTAGAAAAAAACTCCAAAAAGTCAAAATTTTTTCTATCTTCCTTATTCCATTCCCTTCAGATCATGACAAAACACACCAATCACCATAGCGACAAGCACGAAAGCACCTGCAGCATCATACAATCATTCCCAAATGTTTCAGAGGCTCGTCCAAGTAACACGGGTGGGGTGTAGACACTTAAAGGGACCTTTGCAAGGGCCGCTACTGCACAGGTCTGGCCATGCTAGGAGTATAGCCTCACAAAATGATCAATGCAGGTCAGTGCTAATTACATTTACATTGACCCCTTTTTCCTTACACTAGGCCTTTCATTATCCCATGCATGTTTCAATAAATTAAATGTTAGAACTTCTTTTTGGATAGTAAAAAAAGTGATCCCTGAGCAGCATGATTGGTTGTGCAATTTAACTGTGTATTGTATTATTTTTGTTGCAGGAAATGGTGGTACAATTGATAGAGACTCTGAATACAAAATGTTCAACCAGGATGGTTTGTAGACAAGAAGTTGATACATTTTCTTTATTGGGAGTGCATTTAAGTGGAACAAAGATTGGGGGCACTGTCAGGACATTCAAACACAAGTACAACAACAAACAACATGCAATCCATCTGTCATTTCATCATTGTTAAATTCATTTTTGTGTATATAGTCAACAAAAAGTCTGAATCAGTGTCATAAATCTGTTTTCTTGTCCTTATTCCTCTCTGCCTCTCTTGTCTCTTTCTCAATTTTCCACATCCTTGTTTACCCCTTCTCCATCCCCTCTTTATTTTTGTCTTCCCTGTTTCCCATTTTCTTCCTCCCCCTTTTCCTCTGCTCCTTCCTACTCTTCCTCCTCCCTCCTACCCCCTTTCCCTTTCCCTTTTCCACCTCATCTTCTTCCATCTCCTCTTTCTCTTTCTCCTCATCTTTCTCCTCTACCCCCTTTCTCTTACTGCCTTTCTCTCCTCATTTTCTTCCTCTTCCTCATCATCCTCTTCTTCCCCCCCTCCCTCTTCTCCTTCACACCTCTTTCTCTCCCCCTTCTTCCTCCCCATCTTTTCCCTTTCTTCTCCCTCTTTTCCACCTCGCATTCTTCTTCCTCTTTCTCTCCCCCCTCCTTCCACCTCGTATCTACCTACCCTTGCCCCCTCCTATCCCTCGACCTCTTTTCTCCCTGTACTTCACACCCCCCTCACAATTTGTAGTGAGCTGAAGAGGAGGGAGAAGGCTGCCAAGAAGTTGCAAGAAAAGGAAGAGAAGGCCAAAGCCCTTGAAGAGAAACAACAAGCCGAGGCCAGCCAGGCTCCCAAAAAGAAGACGGTTGAAGATGAGGAAACACTTGATCCAAGGGTAGGTTGCCACGGAAATAACTTGTGATTGTGGGTAGCGACATTTCAAGTTTAATCTTTTATTGTATTGAATTATATTTGTTTGCATTTTGCAGGAATACTTTAAGATCAGATCACAAACGAAGGATGTTATGAAATTATCAGAAACATCAGTGCCCTGACAATTATCATGTCTCATTCTTGCTTATTAAATTCCACCAGAAGTTTGACATTTATTTGGGTGAAAGCTAAGCCTAATTTGTTAATGATAATCATTTAATTTGCAGGAATACTTCAAGATCAGAACACAGGCCGTGGATGCCCTAAAAGCAGCAGGGGAACACCCATACCCTCACAAGTACCATGTGTCCATCTCCCTCGCGGATTTCCTCCAGAAGTATGACTACCTCAAAGCGGAAGATATTGCAGAAGAGACATGTTCAGTTTCTGGTAAGTAAGATAATATGGCATTCTCTACCAAGTTGTGTATACAGCATGACAAATAGAAAGGATGCTCCATGCAATTTTGCCATGCCTGTAACATCTGACCATTCAATCAGATCACAAATAATCACAGTTCAATCAGCTTCAATCAGTTCATGATGCACGCGACTGAATAACTCACATGGAGTCCAAGAAATATAAGTTTCGGGAGACTTTACTCTCTGTCTCTGGTTTCAAAGTGTATGTAGAACTTGGCTTGTTCAATGCTGCATTATTGTACAATAATTTTTTACAATCATGGGTATTGCGAGGTATTAACTATTTAAGTTAAAAGTATTATGCTTAACCAATTCCCTACTAGATTTTTAAATCCCCATTTTAAGACAAGCTGTTTGATATTTCATCAGTAAACAGAACTTGGGGTCTTCAGTATAACTGAAGAAGAAACATGTCAACTTAGAGTTGAGGCAGTGTTTTTTTTAACAGAGAGTGATAAACAAATGGAATAGTCTGCCTTTGCATGTTGTAGACAGCTTGTCCATAAATGCCTTTAAATCCAATTTGGAGAGATTTTGGTCTGTGAAAAGAGACAAATTTAGTCCTGATGAAGATTTTGCCTGCCCATGTACATAAGTTCAGACCTACTCTGATGTCAACGAGGGGCAAATAACTTTGTAAAATACATCCAAGGTATATAATGCTAGAAAGGAACTTTTTGCCTTGTGGCTCAGTCTGTCTGGCAAGTAAAAATCAAGAATTTCTCATTTGAGTGGCCCAATACTTGAATCTGGTGGCCTAAAGCTGGCCCCATGTCTGTGGGCCTGTTTTAATTTTGAACATTGTCATATCATTTAATACAGGATTCATCAGGTTCCTGTAGGCAATGGGTTGAATATGTTTTGTTTCAATTTATTTCCAGGTCGTGTTCATGCCAAGAGAGCATCGGGTGCCAAGCTCATCTTCTATGACCTCCGTGGCGAAGGGGTCAAACTGCAGGTCATGTCTAATGCGAGGTCAGTACTTTTGTTTATTTTATTTGTAAATATTTTTCTTTTTCACTTCATTAATTTTGCATGATATGAACTTTTTGCTTAATTTAATATAACAAATATGAACCATTGGCTGAGCTGTCATTTGTTTGTGACAATTTTGCCTGATTTTGTTGTTGATTGTAGGTACTTCTCCTCAGAGGACGAGTTCTTCAAATCCAACGAGAAGATCAGGAGAGGTGACATCATCGGGGTCAAAGGTCGACCTGGTGAGTAACTTCCATCTTCCTAATTTTGTACCCCACCCATCCGACACGCTTTCATGATTCCCTGAGCCAAAGTAGAAATGAAAGTGATCCGTTAACTTCATCAAATTCTACCAAAATTACTAGGGGCTTTCATACTTCTCTTATACCTTGTTGTTTGGCATATGGTGACAGAAGAATGAAATGGGTTTTGAATTTCAAATATCTCCCTTATTATGAAGATATTTAATATTGAATTGGGAAGCGTTGAGGGACGCTTTGCGATTGTAGTCAAAATATCTGATTTTTTTGATACCTCGATTGTCCATAGTATCCAAATTAGGATACCTTGCTTGAACGATTAGGATAAAATATTACATCAATTTCCACAATTGTTTCACTAGGTAAACATTGTTCTTTCTCTTTAAAAATATCACACATCGTTGCACACAACCTTGCATTGATACTGGTATATGACTGAAGTCTCAAATATCTCTTTGGGAACAATCTTACAAAGTTAATGGATCACTTTGCTACTAGACTTCTGAACCCAATAAACAATTTGGGAGGTCTAGTAACTGCTACTCGAGATAGGCAAAACTGGCAAAGTGCTGATAAGCACATATTTCTGCAATTTGATGTGTCCATTGAATATCATACAGTATATGGCGGAGTAATGAGCAAATATCCAAAGTGCAATTTCCTTACTCATTGCCTTGCCATTTATAAGTTTGTACACAGTTGAAATGTTTAACAGGTATATTTGTTTTCTTCAAATTAGATCATAAATATCCTTGTAACAAAGGGCAATTGTGAAAACGAAAGCTGGTTTTACAATTCTTGTAGTAAGAGGAACGCAACAAAGCATGAAAGAACCACTAGAGATGATTATTTATAATGGTTAGATCCCTTTAAAATGTCTCATGACGAACTGTAAATGTTTTTTCCTTTTTTAAGGTTATTTTAATTCCAAATTCGAATTGGCCTTGATTTTGATGTAACGCACTAACACAGTAGTGATTTATTAGAAGCATCACTATCTAGTGATATGCCCCACATGCTAGTGAAAAGAAAAAATTCATGGAGGCTCCGAATCAAGCTTCCGAAGTACCAAAAGGTGTCCACGAAAAACAGAAAAGATTATAATATGAACATTTATATAGCGCAGCTACTACAGTAAATGTATACTGTTAATAAAATTAATTGCGAAACAAATTTTAGACTGCCATTTTCTTGCAGGCAAGCATGAAAAGTAGCCCCATAAAAATAAATGTTGATTTTTCCAAGCTGCATGCTCACTTTAAGATGGATGTGAAAAATTAAATATATATCTGGTCAGTTTCTATCTGTTTGAGCTATATCACTTCGGTAATCCCTACGTTGATTTCTTACCCTTAGAGTTTGTGTCGGGTTTATAATATCTTCTGACCATCATGCACATTGTTTCAAGGACAAACGACCGACAAATGGGCTCCTAGCTAAGTCGGTATAGCATTCCAGACATCTCAAGTTCGAATCCCAGAGGAGTCCCATTTTCTTTGCTCATTTTTTCATTTAATAATATAATTCATTAAGAATTGGTGTATGTTTTTGATTGACAGGGAGAACCAAGAAAGGAGAGCTGAGTATCATCCCATCAGAGATCACCCTCCTCTCACCATGCCTTCACATGCTTCCTCATCTACACTATGGCCTTACAAACAAGGTAAGCATACCTGCCAACCAGTCCGATTTTGTCGTATTTGTTCCGATTTTTTCCTTAGAAAAGGGTGAAAAATCGGAACAGTACTATTTTTACTCCAGAAAAAAGAAGAAAAAAAAAAATTTTTTTTTTTTTTTCTTTCTTTTCTTTCTTTCTTTTTTTTTTCTTTTTTCTTTCTTCTTTTTAAAAAACTAAATATACATGTGCATATAGATACACACATACAATATTTTAAGAATGTATATGAAAATAGCTCATTGAGCCAAAATAATCATGATCTTTATCATTGAATTATTGCTCATTCAGTGTGGTCATATGTTCAAAAATAAGGCTAAGATAGCACAAGACAGCATCTAGAACCCTAGAGCTGGAACCTGGCCGCAAAGGACTTCGCGCTCGTGATGTGCGCTTCGCTCACATGAGAGTAAGATTTTTCATTTTCAAAAGTTGGCAGAGAGGGGTAAGTGGATCTCCCTTCTCTTCCTCTTCCTCCTCCCCATCTACATCTACAAAACAAATGGTCATACTAGGGTAAACACACCACTCGCATAATTCTCTTGTAGCAGAGAGTACATACCGTAGACAATGCATGTATGCTGGAGGGTGTTATACAACTTCCAAGAATGTTCTGTAATCTGATTGGTTTAAATCAGGTCATGTGACATTCAGTGGACTGCACTATAGCATCCATTTGCATTGGAGTGCAGAAAACGTACTATACCTGCACTCGCCAGAGTGCAGGTATAGTACTTTATTTCAATTAAAGTGATTTATAGTATTTAATTCAATTATTTATTCTTTGGTTTTTGGGGGCAGCTCAGTAGGAGGGGTAAGTTGTATAAAACAAACAATGCACGTTTGCTTGAGCATTTGTGGGCCGAAATAATGCACTCTGTGCTCGACTCGCCAACTGGATATACCGCACTCGGTCCTGCGGACCTCGGTGCGGTATATCCAGTGGCTCTTCTCGCACATCGTGCATTATTTGGCCCTGAATGCACTCGCTACCGTGCATTATCTGTATACTAGAGAATCTCAGTATAGCGCCCTCTGCACTTGCCAACCTGCTCCAGCTCCATGCTCCACACAACACTATGGTAATGTCTGTATGTGTGTCCCCATCCACCTTTGAATCCTCTCCCCCCCCCCCCCCCTCCCCTCCCCCCCCGTCCCCTCCCCCCCGTCTTCTCCTTTACTATCCTTACAACTTATGACTGGTGATAGCAAAACCCTGCCCTTGTCGGTAAAACTCAAAATTTTGATTTTCAAGCCATGAGAAGTATGTCTTCTTCTAAAACATCCAACAATATTTGACAAAGATATGATTGTTTTCATTTTAAAAACATAATTCTTTACATTAAAAGAACTTATAATGCCCATTTCTTCAAAACATGAATTTCCGTCAGGTGCATTGTTTTTCTACATCCAGTCACATATCGTAATTTTGTTGTCCCTTAACCCTAATCCCATTGGGTTATTTTGATCACTCGAGTCCATTAGGGGGAGTCCAAATGATGTTATACATCATATCCATGTTTTATATGGTGATAAAATATATATCATGTTTTTAGAAAAGCTCGAGAAATAAGGATATTTCCTTATTTCTTTTGTATTTCATTGTTTTTATTCTTATGTATTTTATTGTTTTTTTTGTTTTTTTGTTCTGTTTTTTAAGTAGAATTTATCTCTGAAGTGTATGAATGAAACTAATAACAAAGCAATAATCAAAATTATGATTCAATGTAACAATTATAACAGATTTGGAGTTTACATGGCATCGGATATATGAATTACATAGAAACCTGTACAAAAATTGCATATTTTTGTGACGGCTGAGCAATTATCCACCTCTAAAATCAGTTCTACAAGTCCGACCGGGGTGAATTATATATCAAAACATGCGGGAGACTTGAGAGAAAAAAGTCATGAAGCTTGAACGTGAAATTCCAATCGGTCTAGATGCACGTCAAAAAAAACGACAGGGGGGGGGGGGGCCAAAAAGGCCCCCCCCCCCTTAATGGGATTAGGGTTAATAATGATAAATATAAGTCATTTCGTGTGAAACCTATGTCAACAAATCAGGAACAAGTTTGTCACTTGCTCCAAGATTGCCGCTTCTCTTTACAAAAGTGTCAAATAAAAAATCAATACAATTTCTCCTTGACAGTTAAGGAAACCAAATAAAGACATTTTAAATTCCTGGTTAACAACTTATTAATTCATTAATCTCTTTATTTTCTTTCTAAAATTAGGAAACTCGCTTCAGGCAGAGGTACCTGGATCTGATCATGAACGACTATGTGACCAACAAGTTCATCACTCGCTCCAAGATTGTGGCCTACCTTCGCAAGTATTTCGATCAGTTGGGATTTCTGGAGGTGAGTTGTCAAATCTTCCATCAATCTTTTAAGAATTTGTTGTTGTTTTTTTTTAAGGGGCGGGGGGGGGGGGGGGGATGAATTTGCCTCTGAAGAAGATCCTGCTTGTATCAAAAGCTCAGGCCCTCTATTGACTCGTTTCATTACTCAGGCAATTTTTGTAGTAGATAACAAGTTTTTTAGCAGAATTTGTTTTCAATGATTGAAAATGAGCAAAGAAAAATAGGCTTTGCCGGGAATCAACTATTGAGCTCAATGGTTGAGCACCGGTCTAGCAATCCTGAGGTCTCGGGTTCGATTCCCGGCGAAGCCTATTTTTCTTTGCTAATTTTCAATCATTTAAAATATATTTGGAGATTTCCTTTATATGTTTGATTTCATAATTGTTTTCATTAAAAATGTGCTTTTTAAGTTTTCTTAGATACATATCCTACAGTGAATTTTCAAGATGTTCAGAATTAAATTTCAAGGAGAAATAATATATTTTGTTGTGTACTGCAAATTGTTAGTTTAAAGGGATCTAGTAACTTTGTTGACATGTGCGAAAAGTGATGAATGGTTGATGCAATGTATATTGTTGTTATCTCATATGTCCACAGGGTATTGTGTGAAAATTTCAAGTCAAATGGACATTGTATGGCCAAGTAATGAGCGAAAATGCAAAGTGATATTCAGTAACTCACTGCACTCACTTTGTACACGGAAGAAAAACTCGCCCGGAGTTTTTCTTATCTGAATACTTCAATCATACATATCTTTGTAACGAAAGGGAAATTTGAAAAACCGAAACCTGTCCCGTGATTTTATTGTTAATATGAATACAACAAGGTATAAGGGAACCGCTAGAATAAAAAAATTATTTTGAGGATTTGGACAATGTTACTAAGTCCCTTTAATTAGTGTACATCGCTACATATTTAGATACTTATAGGACAAACCGCCACATTCAAATCTGATTTAATTTAGAGGAGTTTTCCTTGGTTTTTTTTGGGGGAGGGGGGGTTATTTTTTACCACCATTAGCTGAAATTCGCCTAAGGCCTCACGGCTTCAACTTACGTAAAGTTGTATTCTCTTTTTATCACGATGTAGGTTGAAACCCCAATGATGAACATGATTGCTGGAGGAGCGACAGCCAAACCTTTCATCACACATCACAATGATCTGGATATGGACCTGTACATGAGGGTGGCTCCTGAATTGTACCTCAAGGTATGTACAAATATTATTATTCTTCTTCACTTGAATATTTACTCTACTAGGGGCCAAGCGCCCTCCGCAACGCCGTAGTAATCACACTTTAGATTGGTAAAACTGAAGTTAGCGGAACTTAGCGATCAGTTTTGGCGAGAGAGTATATTTGCACCTCATACAGTATCAGTAAGGTCCATAGAGTACAGTGGCTCTAAAAGCTGCTAACTTCAATTTTATGCAATGCCTGTGCGCTTTCTGATGAGCGTGTTATCACAATAATTTCGCTCGCAGTGCGTACAAACATATGCGTGATCTACTCATCAAAAGCTGTCCCGTAATTAGGATTTAGAGGGATATGTGTTTTTAATAAGTAAACACAGAGATGATTTAGAGCAAAATATGGATTTAGTAGACACAGAAATTGGAGATATATGGATTCTTGTATGTCTTGAGTAGTTAAATTGTGGTCTAAGCTGTTTGGAGATCTCTTCCCAACTTCAGATTTTCTAAATATAGAACTTAGCGGAGACAAATTATTGCTATTGTACACTTACATTGTAATATACTTTCTCTACGCAAAAGCAAATAAATGGAATCACACTTGATTAATGTCTCCTCTTTGATGAGTAGTCCAGCAACCCTGTAAATAATTTGTGTAAAATATGATAATAACAGTTTGTGCTCAATGTTATGCATGAGTTATTCTTTGAAATGCTTGATTCGCCTGCAAGACAGCCGACTTGGCCACAAGGCAAAAAAGTTAAGCATTGACTAACAAATAACCCTTTTTTATGTCATCTTGGCTAGATGTTGGTGGTTGGTGGAATCCAGCGAGTGTACGAGATAGGAAGACAGTTCCGTAATGAGGGCATTGATCTGACTCACAATCCTGAGTTCACCACCCTGGAGTTCTACATGGCTTATGCTGACTACAACGACCTCATGCAAATCACAGAGGGTCTTCTATCAGGTGAGAATACAAAAAGCATCACCTTTGACGTGTGACTGGCTCCAAAAGGTCACCTATTACCCTAAGGGATCTGAAAATATCCCCCCTCCTCCTTCTCGGATGTTAGACAAAGTGGTGTTCTTTTACCCATATTTTCCAAGAGGTGCCACTAGGTGGTCATCTTTAACTTTGAGTGGTCTGAAAATATCTCCTCCTTTCCCTTCACCTCCTCTGATGTTAGACATACTATTTTTTTTATTTTCCTGCCTCTAGGTCTAGTGGAGCATGTGACTGGGTATAAGAGGGACCCAGAGGGACCCGAGGAGGGGGGGGGGGGCTTTTGAGATTTACTTCATCCCTCCCTTCAGGAGGATATCCATGATCGATGAGCTGGGAAAAGTCTGAGAATATCTCCTCCTTTCCCTATACCATCTCTTTCTTCTATTCTAAACAAACAAATTATCCCATTTTCCATGTTTTCCTGCCTCTAGGTCTGGTTGAGCGTGTGACTGGGTCTAAGAAGGTGACCTATCACCCAGATGGACCCGAGGGAGAGGCTCTTGAGCTTGACTTCATCCCTCCCTTCAGGAGGATATCCATGATCGATGAGCTGGGAAAAGTCTGAGAATATCTCCTCCTTTCCCTACACCATCTCCTTCTATTCTAAACAAACTAATTATCCCATTTTCCATGTTTTCCTGCCTCTAGGTCTGGTGGAGCGTGTGACTGGGTCTAAGAAGGTGACCTATCACCCAGATGGACCCGAGGGAGAGGCTCTTGAGCTTGACTTCACCCCTCCGTTCAGGAGGATATCCATGATCGATGAGCTGGAGAAAGTACTCAAGGTGAAATTCCCACCTAAAGACCAGCTGAGCACTGATGGTGAGTTTTCATTGGATGAACATTTTGCTTGAATTCTAGCTTTCTTGCTATTTCTAATTGTAAAAGAAAAGCCTTTGTGTGGGCGTATTTACCAGATTTTTATGTCGTCTCAATGCTTCCACAGATTAAGGTGTGTAGTATGTGTATATTGGTGATTTTATCTTCAAGTTCAGTTCAAGTTCAGTTTATTTTCTCAATATAAAAGCAACAATATCAATGTATATCAAAGATAATTTGACTTTTATTCGAAAATATGAATTGTCTGAAGATACTAATTTGGAGATGATTGTTATTGAGATGAAATTTGAGAAACAAAAACCGTTTTATGTGATTTGTTGGTATAGGCCGCCAAATTCGAAACTTGAAGTTTTTAATGCGTTTGAAAGAGTTATTCAAAAAGTTGATGATATGAAGGTTCCATTTTTTGTTCTTGGTGACATAAATTGTGATGTGACAAATAATCTATTATGGAATACTAGAAAGCTAATTGAAATTATGGAATCTTACAATTGTGCACAGGTTATTGATAAACATACACGAGTAACAAAAACGTCTTCTACTATAGTTGATCTTATATTCTGTAATGACAAACAAAAATTAAGCGAGAGTGGTGTAATTGAAGTATCTGTAAGTGATCATTATATGATATATTGTGTTATTGGAAAACATCAGTGCCATAATAATGATAATACACATAAGTATAAAACAGGAAGAAATTTGAAAAACTTCGATGTAGAAGCATTTAGAAAAGACATGAATGACATTGACTTTAATCCTGTGTATGAAATTAATAATCCAGAAGAAGCTTGCTCAGTCTTCCTCTCATTAATAATGAAAGTGGTTGATAAACACGCACCACTTAGGAAAACTAGAATTAAACAAAAGGACTCCCCTTGGATGACCCCAGTTATACTACAATTAATTCGTAGTAGAGATCGCTTGAAAAGAAAGGCAAAACGATCGAAGGAAACAGATGATTGGGACAATTATAAGCAAGCTCGCAATAACGTTACATCTGAAATTCGCAGAGCGAAGCGTCAGTTTATTTCAACAAAAATTGAATCAGCTGTACGAGATGTGAAAAAGATTTGGAAAACATTACGGTACTTAACACCAGAAAAGAAGACTGGATCGCAAGCTACTTCCATAAAAGTAAATGATCATTATGTCTGTGGACAAGAATTATCCGACTCATTTAATGATTATTTTTCAACAATCGGTAAAACTTTACATGATACTTTTGTCAATAACGGGAATAATGCCAATCCAATAACTATCATACCTAATGTTAATCCATTTGTATTCAATGATGTACCAATTGCTGAAATAGAAGATATTCTCCAGACTCTCTCGGAAAATAAAGCAACTGGCCCAGACAATCTGCCAGCAAAGCTTCTAAAATCCGCAGCTTCTATTATTGCTACCCCAATAGCACACATACTCAACCAGTCTTTGCGGACGGGCATTATACCCAGTCAATGGAAATGTGCACGAGTTACCCCTATATATAAAGGAGGGGAGAAGACAAACATGGAGAATTATCGACCAATTTCCGTCATACCTATCCTAGCAAAAATAATGGAAAGGGTTGTCTATACACAATTATTTAAATATTTGACCGAAAATAATATATTATCTGACTGCCAATCGGGATTTAGACCCTTGCATTCTACGCAAACGGCCCTTTTAAATGTAACAGATACATGGTTGAATGCAATCGATAGAGGCAACATTGTTGGCCTAGTTATGATCGATCTTAAAAAGGCGTTTGACACAGTCGATCACACGATTTTAATAGAGAAATAAAAAATGTACAACTTTGGTCAGTGCACTTTGAAGTGGTTCACAAATTATTTTGAAGAAAGAAAACAGTTCACATCTGTAAATGGCTTTACTTCCGAAGAAAGAGATATTACATGTGGAGTACCACAAGGCTCATTATTGGGCCCTCTATTATTTTCAATTTTTGTTAATGATATGCCTGGTAATGTGCACTCATGTGATGTAGCATTATATGCCGACGACACGTGCATTTTTACGTCATCAAAAGACCCAATAGAAGTTAGTCGTAAATTGAATGAAGATCTTTTAAGAGTATCATGCTGGTTGATAGAAAATAAATTAATGGTTAACCCTAGAAAATGTGAAGTAATGTTTATTGGTACCCAACAGCGTTTGAAGAGATTGCAAGATATAATCGTTGATTGTCATATATATATTGATCACAATGAAATCGAAAGGGTCGAATCATGTAAATATCTAGGTGTTATTATTGATCAAAATATGCTATGGAAAAACCAAGTTGACCATGTAAAGAAAAAGGTAATCAAATGTTTATATCTCTTGAAAAGGTTGCGTCCATATATAAATCAGTACATTGCTTTAACCTTTTATAAATCAATTATTCAATGCCACTTTGATTATTGTAGTGTGGTCTGGGCAAATGCTTTAAAGACTGACTTAAATCAATTGCAAATATTACAGAATAGATCACTTCGTATTGTTATGAATGTTGATTATATGTATGCTACAAATAATTTATATGATACACTCAAGTTAGATCGCTTACATTTACGATGGTCCAAACAGTTAGCATGTACTATATATCGCTCTATTCATAAAATGTGTCCACCCTATTTAAGCAATATCTTTGTATTTCGTGATTCAGTATATTTTACTAGGTCTGGTCCAAATACACTAAGACTTACACAGCCGAAGACAAATTATGGAAAAAGATCCCTCACCTATCGAGGCGCCAAGATTTGGAATGAATTGAATTATCCTAAACCCACTATTGTATCAATTGAAATCTTTAAGCGACACATCAATAGTAACCCCATTATCCTGTCCATTCTCAGTAGACAAACTTGACATCCTTTATTTAGCCTTTCAAGCTTAAGATACCTGACCCCGGTTTTCCCCTCCTCTTCTTCTTTGTCTTTTTTTTTTTTTTTTTTTTTTTGTTGTTGCTAGGAACTATACTTTCCCCTTTTTGTTGTAGATGTTCCATCCATAGTTGTAATTGCTTTGTTGTATCATTAGGTTGTAGATAGTATATATTTAGTGTATTTTATATTGTATAAATGATTTATGTTTGCATTCGCTTGTCTATTTTTATATGAGTATGTATTGATTAGTACAATTGTATATTTTTATGCTGGCTTGGACCCCTTTGAAAAACAGCATGTAGCTGACAAGGGCAATCCATCCCATGAGTGGAGAATAAATAAATAAATAAATATAAAATACATACAAATTGATAACAATATAAAAGTAAATTTCATTTAAAGTTTAAAAATGCAGATTGCATGTACAAGTTAAAATTAATTATTTTTTGAGGGGTAACAAACCAAAAAGGTATCAAGACCTTATCGTGTGGTCGACCCATAGATTTAAAACAAAACATTGTACATAAAATTAAAATTTATATAAATATAATGAAAGTCATAGTTCAATTTCAAAATTCAAACATAATTATCCAAAAACAGTACAATATAACGAAACACCTAACAAAACAGACAAAATAAAACAACAACAATTATTACAAAAAACTACTTACTACTAGGTCTAAGGGTTGGCATTTAGTTACTCGCAAGTGTACGTATTGATTAGATATTGTTTATATTTCATTTTAAAAACATTTAGTGATTTTGATTCACGAATCTCATCCGGTAGAGAATTCCAAAGTAGAGGTCCTTGAAAAAGAAGGGATTTGTGCGATAAAGATGTTCTTACTTTGGGTAAATGAAATTTCTGGGCATTTCTTGTGACATATGAATGTATAGTTAAATTGAGAGTGAAATAATTTAAAATGCAAGAGGGTAAAAACTTATTATAGCATAAAAACATAAACACTCCAAGTTGGTATTTATATATATCATAAAAAGTTAAAAGCTTAAGAGAATAAAATATTGGCATTGTATGTGCTAAAAATAAATCATGATTTACAATTCTAAATGCACGTTTCTGTAATTTCAACAATCTACTCAAATATACATCAGCTGCATTTCCCCAAGCAATGTTGGCATAATTTAAATATGGTACCACAATTGTATTATAAATCATTTTCAATATGTGTATAGGTAGCATATGGAGCTTATACATAACGCCTATACCTTTGGATATTTTATTACAAATAACATTTATATGATTTTTCCATGTCAATTTATTATCAATAATTATTCCCAAGAACTTTAAAGAAGATTCACAAACAATTTGACAACCTGCTAATTTAATAGAAATATGCGTATTATTCAAACATTTATTAGTAAAAATCATATAATTTGTTTTACTTATATTAACGAATAATTTATTGCACTTTAACCAATTGGTTATCTTGTCTATTTCTTCATTAAAAAGTATTTCTAAAATGCCAATATCATTATGAGTCATATATACACTCGTGTCATCAGCAAATAAAATATACTTAAGTAGTGAGGATGTATTGCACAAATCATTTATATAAATAAGAAATAAAAGAGGTCCAAGAATGGATCCTTGGGGCACTCCACAATTAAAAGTCCTTGTTTCAGATTTATCACCATCAATTACTACATATTGCGTACCATCTGATAAATAACTTTTAAAAAGATCATATATCACTCCTCGAATTCCATACCTATTCAATTTATACAATAAAATCTTATGATCGAGCGTATCAAAGGCTTTACTTAAATCCAAAAACAATCCAATTAAAATTTGTTCATTATCTAGTGCACTTGTCACTATATTTACAAAATTAACCAACGCTAATGAAGTAGAGTGCCCCTCTCTAAAACCATACTGATTCGGTGATAATATATTGCACGTAGATAAAAATTTAAATAAACGATTATAAATACACTTTTCAAATATTTTAGAAAAAACAGGCAAGACAGAAATTGGACGATAGTTGGATAATATTTCAGAAGCACCATTTTTAAAAATAGGACTAACTCTTGCTATTTTCATTTTTTCAGGGAAAATACCCATTTGAATACATTGATTAAATATTGCACATAATGGTTCACATATATAATAAATCACCTTTTTTATAACTCGTATATCTATTTCATCATACCCTGGACTTGTGTTATTCTTCATATTTTTCACAATTTCTATCAATTCATTGGGTAAAATAACATCAAAAAAGGCAGATTGACCATTACATTCAATAAATCTTCCAATATCGTTATTACTACATTGATCAAATTGCCTATTTAAGTTAAAACCAACATTACAAAAATATTCATTGAATGCATTTGGGCAATTCCAAGCAAACATTGACATAACCACTGATTTTTCAAATTCGTTGTACCATAACAAATTTGGTATCAAATGAAAGCTAAAAGATTGAACTTTCCAAAAATGTATTTTGTTTTTGAAAAAAAAAATTGTAAACTATTATTTTATTGTTAATATATAGCATAAATTAATTTTCAGTTATTTTCACAAAACATTCAATTAAATATTAAGCATAAAAGAACTGCGAAAAGGAGTTTTCATAAAATGTTATTTCAGTGTTGATAGGATCATTGCTTCAATTTTTCAGATAAATATCAATTTCGTCATTTTCGCTCTTCGTTCCGCTTCAGTGACTGTCTCATTTACAATCATTAATATGTCACGGCGTTACACTAAAAACATATATTTTTAATATTTCTGGAAAAATATGAATGGGAATTAAATAATTTTTTGTTTTCTCTGTATTAGCCCATAGGGCTATAATATGCATGCTGAATAGCAGCATTATCTTTTACCACTTATTAATATAATCAATATCAATTTGGTCACGGCGTTACGTTTTGTGTAACGCCGTGACGCTACCTACTGGATTCCCATTGACATAACACAGTAGGCATAATCAAATAGTGTAAGATATTTTTTGTAGGTATGCTTGGGCATTGCTCATGCTATAATTATATGAATAGGGTCAGTTGATAATGTTTCCATCTCAAAGTTACCCGAGTCATGTATGTGTATGGGTTGTATGTCCGTCTGTCTGTATGTGCATCTGTACATCAGTGTTCTTTTTTTTGCAATATCTCAAGAATCGTTGGATGGATTTCGTTCAAACTTTGTACAATCCATGTATTTAGAGGTACGGATTATTGGATATGATTTTGGTTCATGAGGTCAAAGGTCAAAGGTCACATAGCTAACAAATATGCAAAAATGATATTATTATCAAGATAGTTTGAGAATCCTTGAAGGATAACATGATAATAATACTGGTATGCGTCCAGTGAAGTATATGACCTGATTAGGGAATGGGGTCATGGGAGGTCATAGGTCAACAGGTCAAAATATTGTTGTTGTTTTTTGTTCTCACAATTAAGTTCCAGAATCAATGTTAGAAAGAGTACTGTAGGTAAAAGACAATTTTCTGAAACTGTTTGGGGCACAGGTCAAAGGTCACTCGGATAATTACCAATTCAAAAACAAACATTTACTAACTCTGAAATCATGTTACATGAAACAAATCACTTGCAAATATGCACCGTTCAGACCAAAAATTAAACATTTGCATGTTATTTTGAGAAACAAGGTCAAAGGTCAGATGTCAAAGGTCTCATATTTCATTGTTACATTTAAGTATGTATTTTGGTTTTAATATTTGATGGTTCCATTAACTAACTTCTGAAATAGATAAGAATTTCAATTATGTCCTAAAAGATTTTTTGATCAATAGAGGGCGCTGTGCTGCAAATTTGTGTCATGCGGATGATCATTTAATAGCATCTTGGTTATATCACCCATTCATCTAGTTCTTTATTGATTCTGGATCACTACATTAAAATTATATCATATTATTCATCTCTTTAATATCTCCCATATATATAACATGTACAATTCAGAGGTCACGGCGTTACAGTCACGGCGTTACAGTGCATAGATACATTTATGATATCATATTTACTATGAGCATTGGATTTTTTCTACATTTTTATTTGGATGTTCTAGCTTGATGTCTAGTACAAAGAATCAATGTGACAAAAGTGCAAAATGTTCCTGTAGTTCACAGAGTTTACTTAGTTTCTTAGCATGTAAGAAACCCATGTCTTTTTGCCGTCACGGTGTTACGGCAGATATTGATATTCATAATTAATAATTTATCGGGAATTTCGGTTTTCTTGCCTATTGTAAATTATTGGTAGGATAGTGGTTACAGATGCATATCAAAAGTTGGTTCTAGATATTTAGATTTTATGAGTTATTTGGACTTTCATTGTGAGAAACACCCTCTGACCGTCACGGCGTTTGCTTGGAATTGCCCATTTGCAATCCTATTTTTTTCTACGAGAGATTCTCCTTGAACTACAATCTTATTTATATTACTTAATTTAGTAGCTTTACCCATTGCATTATTTATAACTTGCCATGTTTTTTTCATATCTCCTTGAGCGTTTTTAAATTGATTCCCATAATATTCACGTTTAGCACTTTTTATTTTATTTGTTACCATATTCCTTATCGTCTTATAAACATTTTTTCTATAGTCAGTAGGATTCTTTAAATATAATTTATATAATCGTGACTTCTTTTTAATGAGTTTTCTAATTTCATTATTGAACCAAGGTTTATTTCTACGTTTATTTTTTGGATTAAAATTCTTAATTGGGAAGCATCTTCTATAGGCATTACTAATAATATACAAAAACTTATTATAACTTTCATCAGGGTTTTGTTTCAAAACATCCCAATCAATCCCTTGTATAACCTGTATCAAATCCTGTATTCTATCATCATTAATTTCACGATGTACTTTTGAGCTTTTATCTTTAGTACAATTTTCTTCTTGACTTAGAATACAAAATATTGGAAAGTGATCACTAATATCATTTAATATAATTCCTGATGAAATATCACACAAATCATTTGTATATATATTATCAATTAAAGTTGCAGTATTAGGAGAAACGCGTGTAGGATTTTGTATTAATGGGAACATATTATAAGAAAATAAATTATCTAAAAATTCATTCACATATTGCACATTTCCAATGTTTAAAAGGTTAATATTAAAATCACCCATTAAATATATTTTTTTATTTTCAGTTTGTACAATATATAACAAATTATTCATAAAACGTAAAAACTCTTCAATCGATTGATTTGGAGGCCTATATATTGTACCAACTAAAACATTATTATTATTAACACTCATCTCAATAAAAATACTCTCAACGGCATCATTATTTACATCTAAATCCGTTCGACGTTGAAATGAAATATTTTCTTTTATATACAAACCCACACCACCGCCTCTCTTATATTTACGTCCATTACCAATAAAAACATAATGTTCAATATTATACAAATCATACAAATTATTTTCATTTAACCACGTTTCACTAACACCTACAACATTAAATTGGGTACTTAATGATAATAGAAAACAAGATAATGAATCAAAATTATGACATAAACTTCTACAATTTACATGAATAAAAGAGAATTTCTTATTTAAATCTTTAAAAAAGGAATCAAATTCATCAGGTGTATAGTACAATTGCTCAAAATTGGGATCATCGTATACCGGAGATATGTATTCATGTAACCTATTCAAATCAGATACAACATGCGAGTTTAGACCTGGACTAAAAACACTACTAAAAGACATTTAAACACCACTTACAGCTAAACATAAAATAAAACAACAAAAACCACTAAAACGTACTTATACCAATTAATGTTTAAAAAAAACAAAAACAAGAAAAGTGTTGATAAGTTGCACATATAACGGTGCACCGGGAGATCTGCTTGCCGCAATTGCACAATTCATAAAATCTTCTTACAAAGACTGATCATCCTTTATTGGCAAGCTTTTTTACAGATTATCTAAGTCTCTCTTTGAGTGAACGAGCCTCTTCATTGTTCCTCCACCAGATGTGTTTGTTGACACAAAGATTCTGCCATCGAGGGTCCATGCATGGGCGACTTTGCTGTTTGGTTTGCCGATCCTAGAGCAGGCATCCCATAGCAACGTTCTGTTTACATCCGTCAGGTCTTCGTGGATCGCAATTCCCGTTTTCTTTTCTTTCAATTTCTTTCTATTTTGGAGCAGGACCTGGCGATGTCGGTATGACGTCATCTTGACGATGATAGCTCTCGGCTTGGGTCGCATACCTTCGGGTGGTGGGTTTTTTCGTCGAACTCGGTGACTTCGATCGATCGCGTTGGGAGGGAGGTTGACATCGAGCATCTGGCTGGCGATGCGGCATACCGTCTCGTCTGTGTTCTCGTTGTCTGCCTCCGGGACACCAAAGATGCGGAGAACGTTCCTCCGTGAGTACTGCTCCTGGTCGTTGAGTTTTGTTTTCAGCTTACTAATCTCATTGAGGTTGATCTCCTTTTCCTTTTTCAGTTGACCGGCTTCTTTTTCATAAGCTTCAACTTTGCATTGTAGGTCATGCACTTTCCCCTCTTGTTGTTCCAGGCGATTGATGAGTGAACTCGTTCTGGATTCCACTGCCTTTTCAACCATTTGTTCAATGGCAAGGCGCAGGTCTTCCTCTTGGAGAATCTCTTTCACCATTGCCTTTGCATTCGAACGAGTACCAGGTGCCATTGTGCAGGTGAAGAATGGATACAATAGTTAAGAGGGTTTCAATGTGTTCGATGAAGCACGACAGGTTTGACAGATTGATTAGCTGTGTGAAGTAGAGTCAAGATTATAGAGCCCACACCAAAATGCACATGTGGGACAAGTAGTCAAAATAAGTTTCATGTATAGGTTAAATAGGTTAAACCAAAGTGCGTTGTTTGATATCAGAATTCCACCCCAAATAACAACATACCTGTTGAAGAAATTTTATACATGACAGTTTAGTGGCATCTACCACCTTCAATCAAGTGTGTCGTATATATTTGAAATGAGGGGTTGCAGAGGCGAAGACAGGGTTTTAATATAGTACAATAGTTTCAGATAGTAAACAGGAATTGAAGATGATAGAGCAAGGAGTATAGCCAAGGACCAACATATGATGACATAAATGGTACCCTGGGGTACCAAATGAAAATCCGCCATTTAAAAAAATTATTTATTTATTTTTCAGGGCTGTACACTGGGATACCAAAGAATATGAAATTATTTTCATAATGCTTTATTAACGTTCAAAAAGCTCTCTTTTCGGCCGGGGCAGCGTGCATACAAGCGCTGCATGCACAACGCAATACACCAGCGGCGTCCATGATTGCCCTGCGGTACGGTTGTACTTCGGGTGGACACCAGATGGCGCCACACAACGCAGGATACCGGGGTACAACGGTACCCCGGGGTACTGCGCGTGTCATATGTGGATGTATGGCCACTGAGGCCCAAATTCACTTCAGTCATGTAGATTTAACCCCAAGTTAAATACTGGAAAATTGTAAACACTCTACTAGGACTAAATGCTTTAGACCCCTCTTAACCCCTATATTTATTATTTGCCATTCTTCTCTTGTCTTCTTTCCTCAGAGACCAAAAAGTTCCTTGATGACCTGTGTCGCAAAAATGAAGTAGACTGCAGTGCACCAAGAACAACGGCGAGAATGCTGGACAAGGTAATTTGAAGTGGATTGATAGAACCTTGAATCTAATATAATTGTTTTGTTAGACATGGATTCTCTTCAGAAGTTTGAGCATATTACTTTTTAGGAATGGGCATTGTTATTAGTGCTGTAACTGACCTTGATGATCGGATCGTTTGATCGGATCGGCAAAATTTTATCGATCTTCGAAATCGGATCGATGATCGGGATCGGATGATCGGCTATAAAAAAAAAAAAAAAAAAAAAAAAAAAAAAAAAAAAAAAAAAAAAAAATCGTTTTTTTTTTCTTTGGAAAATGATCCCAAAAAACACAATTTGGGAATATAAATGAATACCAAAGCAACATATATCCATATTAATAAGCCCAAGGTAATCTTGTACGGGTATGCTTTCATTTCAAACTGATTACCTCTTCTTTTACAAAATTACTCAGGCCGATTTTGAGCTTAGTCCCATGTGATTAATTTGGCGTAACCTTTCAGAAACACATGGGACTAAGCTCAAAATCGGCGCGAATAATTTTGTGAAAGGAGAGGTAATCAGTTTTAAATGAAAGCATACCCATACAAGATTACCTTGGGCTTATTAATATGGATATATGTTGCTTTGGTATTCATTTATATTCCCAAAATATGTTTTTTGGGATCATTTTCCAAAGAAAAAAAAAAGGATTTTTTTTTTTTTTTTTTTTTTTTTTTTTTTTTTGCCGATCCGATCTTCCGATTTTTTCTGCATGATCGGAAATCGGCAAAAACGGTCCGATCATGTATGATCGGATCGTGATCGGCATGCCGATCCGATGATCGGTTACAGCACTAATTGTTATTATATTAGAAGTTCAAAGGTAAAACCAACACTATTTTCGTTCTCATCATTGTCATTATTATCATTATCACCATCATGGTCAATATCTTCATATTATCATAGATTAATAGGAAGAGTAGAAGAAGAGGGAGGAGGAGATGATGATGATGGCGATGACAATGATGATAATTATTATCATTATTATTCTAGTTGCCAGCTTGTTAAAAAGAATGTGGAGACACAGTGCATTTGCCCAACGTTCATCATCATTCATGTCCCATCCTGAGATTATGTGCCCCCTCCAAATAGCATAGGTCAATCCCCGGTCTGACAGAGAATTTGAGCTTAATTTCACCACATTCATAATCATCATCATACAAAATATAATAATTGTTATAACCCTCTTCATCAACTTCGTTGTCGTCCTCATCATCTTCATCATCCTCATCACCATCGTCATCCTCACCACTACATCATAATTATCATCATCATCATTTTCATTACAAACTATATAATAATAATTAATAATAATGGTGGCTACTTATATAGCATTACTACATCATCATCCCCAATTAAGATTAATGTTAATTGTCTATTTGCCAGCTTGTTGGAGAGTACATTGAGACACAGTGCATCAGCCCAACGTTCATCATGGACCATCCCGAGATTATGAGCCCCCTCTCCAAGTGGCACAGGTCGATCCCCGGTCTGACAGAGCGATTCGAGCTGTTTGTCGCCCGTAAGGAGATTGTCAACGCCTACACAGAGTTGAATGATCCTGTGGTGCAGAGAGAGAGATTCGCCTCTCAAGCAATGGTAACTTGAAATTCAAATTGAGACTCAATTCATACAATCACATTCAGTGGAAAAAGAGCTACAAAGAATTACAAATGTAATTTTAACTCATTCAAGACTGTCTGATTTTCGTATAACATGCATTCACCATACACTCCAGCCCAAGTATATTCGGGACCAGTCTTGAATTGATTAAGGTCAACAACAATCATGGACAAGAGCTTATTAGGCCGAGTTATCTAGGCTATGCTATAGCCAAGGGAGAGTGACATCCCTCTCTGATCTTGGCCATGGGTGTGAGTATCATCAAATTTGGCACAAACAAGACTTCAATTTGTTATAATTCATGAACCTGTGATACATCGTATTACGGCACAATTAATGTTGTGATGCAAATCTTGAATGAAGCACACAATACACAACAATTGCAGCATGCAATTCACAATAACAATGTAACCCTCAATACCTAGTATCAAAATTTGAGGGGGATAAGCCTGCCAAGTACATCTTTGATATCTTAATTTTGTTACAATGGAAATTGTTATTGTTCAACTTTGAGTGTGATACTAGACATAGCCTATTTTTCATTGCTCATTTCACTTTTCCTCAGCATAAAGCTGCAGGTGCCCAGCTGACAGATGAAAACTTGTGCACGCTGTAGCACAAGACGTTTCATATTTTCACTTGAAATATTGTAGAAATTGAACTAAACAAACTGACTTCTATTATTTATTGTAGGACAAAGCTTCAGAAGTTGATGTCTCATGGTTCACTTGGAATTTGTAGATACAAAACTAAACAAATACAAACTGACTTCTATTATTTATTGTAGGACAAAGCTGCAGAAGTTGATGTCTCATGGTTCACTTGGAATTTGTAGAGACAAAACTAAACAAATACAAACTGACTTCTATTATTTTTTTGTAGGACAAAGCCGCAGGAGATGATGAAGCCCAACTGATTGACGAAAACTTCTGCACAGCTCTAGAGTACGGCCTTCCCCCTACTGGTGGCTTTGGGCTGGGTATCGACAGGCTGACTATGTTCCTCACTGACTCAAACAACATCAAGGTTAGTCAAGCATTCACTACTTGACATAAATAAAGATTTACGGTAGTTATTTTGGACTATTTCCTGGGAGATTTATGATCCTAAACCATCTGTAAAACATAATATGGCGACAGACTGACCATGTGCTTCACTGATTCCAACAGCATCAAGGTAATAGTCATGGTTGACTACTTGACATTTCTTTCTAAGAAGAATATATTTGAGCAAAGCTAAGGGGATTTTTTTCGGTTATTATATATATGTACAAAATACCCATGGCTCTCCCCCACTGGTAGCTTTGGGCTGGGTATTGACATAGTGACTATGTTCCTTACTTACTGACTCCAACATCATCAAGGTTAGTCGAGCATCGACTACTTGACATTTTTATTCAAGAAGATACTTGAGCAGAGTAAAGTTTTGTTTAAGTAAATCAAGATTTACTTCTTAGAGACTTATGGTTAACACCCTCTGTACAAACTAAACTTGAAACTAAGAATTAAGTTCAGAGACAAATCATGAGACCTAAAATATGTAATACTGATTTGGGCTATGTATCATCAGGCTGACTATGTTCCTCACTCACTCAAACAACATTCAGTTTAGTCAAGCATCGACTTCTTGACATTTCTTCCTGAGAATTAATTAGAGCAGAGCAAAGCTAAGTTTTGCTTGAGTAAATAGATATTTAGGTATTTTACATGCTTGGATCCTAACCCTCTGTACAAAATACTATCACTTTAAAATTCCCCCATATTAACTTATTTTGGGCAATATCAATCTTTCATTTACTTTTCATTCTACTTCTTCAATCCATTCCCACACAGGAGGTTCTGTTCTTCCCGCCATGAAACCAGAGGATGGCATCAAACCAACTGGAGACGTCCCACCACAAGAGGGCGATGGTCAGACTCCCAACGCATCCAGTTAACCCTCTGATTACCATTTATCCACTGATATAAATCAATCACTAGCTTCAGGTCGATATAAATACAATCATGGCTGGCAGGCTATGGAGAATGCATACCTACCAAGTAAGTCAAGTAGACTTGAATGATTACCGGTCTAGCGATTCAAAGGTCTATGGTTCAATTCCCGGGAAGCACAATTTTCTTTGCTCATTTTCATTTAAATAATCAAGCTGCGTTACTTTCATATCAAACCTTTCATCAAACCATAGTACTCGGAAGACCAAGATATCAATTAGATATCAAACGTTTGTTCATGTCTTCACAATGTTGTATCAATTGAAATGCATCAGGAAAATTGATTTGATATTAAATGAGCAATATAGTAGGCTATGTAGAACATGTAGTTCGACAGTTTTCCCATTAAATGCTTTTAGAAATAGTGCTTATATTACTTTCATAGCAAATCTTCATCAACCCCTAGCACTTGGACTACACAATAGACAGAGATGCCAGCCGTCCCTGATTTTCAGGGAGACTCTCTGATTTTGTATTTGTCTAAATACGTCACACTCCTATTTTTTTTTTTATGCTGTATAGGATTGATAGAAATCTTCCTGATTTCTGAACAAATCCTTGTAAGCTGAATGTCAAGGATGGCATCTCTGCATAGAGATATGAAGATTGTTCGATTTATCAAACCATACTCTTCATTTTGTTGTTGAAGAGCTATACAGTAATTCTTATTTTACGACTCTAGGAAGAGCCATTTAAACATGCAGGAGGTGTTTCACAAAAATTCTTTAACAAATTCTAAGTTGAACTTAACTCTAAAGTTGGACCTAACAATTATGGAAAGCCATTTGTAGGCTTTGAATATAACATATCCAAAGGCAAACAAATACAAGTATTTCAGACTTCCAACAACAAAAATATATCAAATATTTCAAGGCTCCTTGATAATAACAAATATGACGGATTTTATCAAATTGTATGCCTTTTCAAAAGAACTGTTTTAACAATTTTACAAAGAATCTAACGGCTCTCCATAACTGTTAGGTCCAACTTAGAGTAAACAAATATTTGTGAAACACCCCCAGGTGTAATTAATTATGTTTATTTATTTTGGTGATAGGGCATGTGGATGGAATGGACAGAAATACTTATCGAATTTCTTCTTGTCAATTTTGACATTCTTTGTTACGTTTCAACCTATGAATAGTATTAGTAATAAAGATTGATGATTATGGGGAAGACCTTATAATAAAACCTTTCATATGTTTATCCAGGAACAAAGGTTAGCTGTGTGATTGTTTTGAAATATTCTCATTATATGCTTTGCACGTCTTTTCATTAAATCTGACTATTACACATAGTAGAACATTATAAGAGTTCTTATAATAATCCCTTTCATATGTTTAACCAGGCACAAGTTATCTGTTTGAAATATTCTCATTATATGCTTCACACATCTTTTCTTTAAATCTGACAATTACTCAGAGTAGAACATACATTATGAAACATTTTAAAATAATATCTTTCATATGTTTAACCAGGAACAAGTTATTTGTTTGAAATATTCTCATTATATGCTTCACACATCTTTTTAATCTGACTATTACAGGGAGAAGAAAATTAAGAAAGACCTTAAAATAATCCCTTTCATATGTTTAACCAAGAACACAAGTAAGCTGTTCAAAATATTCTCAGTATATGCTCTTCACAGCTTTTGAATCTGACTATTACATGGAGAAGAAAATTAGGAAAATCCTTAAAATATTTCCTTTCATATGTTTAACCAGGAACAAATTTATCTGTTTGAAATATTCTCATCATATGATTGATGCATGTATGAAATCAGACTATTTACAGGGCTTTGAAATTTAGGAGACATAATAATAATCCCTTTTATATGTTTAACCAAGAACACAAGTAAGCTGTTTAAAATATTCTCATTATATGCTCTTCACAGCTTTTGAATCTGACTATTACATGGAGAAGAAAATTAGGAAAGTCCTTTAAATATTTC
>JBAMJV010011870.1:0-25561 GCA_037951105.1 Echinarachnius parma | reverse complement strand
CGCAAGGATCTGTACTGGGACCGGTATTGTTCAGCACATATATCACCCCGATCTCATGATGATGATGTAAAAACTTCCCTTTCTTGCTTGTCTGCCTGTATCTCTGCGATAGGCGATTGGATGTCTGCGAACTTTCTCAAACTCAATAATGCCAAAACCGAATTCCTGGCTTTCACTCATCTGACAAACCTACATCTCACGATTGGCAATGAAGCAATACCCCTGTCACCTAAAGTAATGAACCTGGGCGTATATATTGACTCTACATTGAAACTCAAACCACATATCACATATATAGCACGCTCCTGCAATTTCCACCTCCACAATCTATGGCGCATTCGACGATACATCGACAGGAAAACATGTCATCACGCAGTTCAGGCCCTGATCATCTCAAGACTAGATTACTGTAACAGCTTGCTCACCGTCCTTTCATCCAAAGACATGAAACAACTTCAAACTATTCAGAACCGGGCTGCCCGACTGATTTTTGGACTTGGCCGCAAAACACCATCTGCACCTCTACTTCATGAACTCCATTGGTTACCCATTTCTGAACGAATTAAATTTAAGATATGTTTGATGGTTTATACAATTTTGAATAACTCTGCCCCTAACTATATGTCAAATTGTATTGTACGTTATAACCCTCCTCGCCCCCTTCGTTCATCAAAAGATACCACTAGATTGATTATACCCACTTCAAATTACGTTCATTTTGGTAAAAGATATGGAATATTAGCCCCAACAATTTGGAATATAGTTTACCACACATAATAAGAGAGTTTCCATCTATCACTACATTTAAATCGCACTTAAAAACCCACCTTTTCCCTGTTTTGTGATTGATTATTAAGTTAATATTTGTATGTATGTAATTAGTAAGTTTTTGATTGTATAATTGTATTTGTGTGTATTTGTAAGCGCTATGATACCCGCGTGAATAGCGTATTTAAATAACAGTTATTATTATTATTATCATACAGGGCGAATTTATTGTTAGGGATGCCTTCATATCAGTATTTAAAAAAGTAAGCTTATCGTAATTTTCATTTGGACCTTTTTGAAAGGGCGAATACTATACAATCACACGATGTAAAATATTGTATTAGCGAGCGAGCGAAGCGAGCGAGCTTGAAAACATTTGCACTTTTCACATAAAAAAATGCATTTTCCGTCGATATTTTTGTATGGGTACATATTTGTTAATATGTGGCGTTATGAAGGGTAATATAGAAATACCCAACGTCGTGAAAATGATGTGTGTATATATGCGAACGAGCGAGCTCAATTTTTTTCTTCACATTTTCACATCCTTAAACTGCCATTTATTCAATATCTTTGTATGTGTATATTCGATTTATGTCGTTATGAAGGGTAATATAAACACAACAAAACAAGTTAGTCCCCCCTAATCAAAATAGCGTAAATTTTAACGAAAAGGTTTTGAGCAAAATTACTTGGCGGGATTGTTCCTACACTTATTGACTAACTTTTGTGTAAACATGAGATTGATCCGTCGAGTCATGCATGAGTGAACACACATTAAGGGCAAAATTGTCACTTTTCAAAAGTCACATGACTCTTGTGACTTTTGAAAAGTGACAATTTTGCTTTTAATGTGTGCTCACTCATGCATGACTCGACGGATCAATCTCATTTTCACAAAGAAGTTAGTCAATAAGTGTAGGAACAATCCTGCCAAGTTAATGTGCTCAAAACCTTTTCGTTAAAAAGTTACGCTATTTTGATTAGGGGGGACTTACTTTTGTTGTTGTGTTTACTATCACCCGAGGAGGTGAAGTATTATGTATGCGAGCGAGCGGAGCGAGCTTGAACATTTTCGCAATTTCACATCGTAAAATTGCCATTTGTTTCAATATTATTGTATGGGTGTATTCGGTTATGTCTTATAATATGGCGCTATGAAGGGTAATATATAAACACCCGAGGTTGTGAAATATTATGTATGCGAGTGAGCGGAGCGAGCTTGAAAATGTTCCCATTTTTATACCCGATAACTGCCATTTGTTACATATTTTTTGTTTAAGAAAAAAACATTAGTCGGTGCACACACTAAGAAAAAATGGGTAAATCTTACACCTATATAGGTGCATACCGTTGTCCCACTGGGAGCACCTATATAAGTGCAACATCTCACCTTTCGGTAAAGGTGCAGAGTTGATCCTTCACCGTTTTGCACCTTGAAGGTGCAATATTGCATCTTTAGGATCTGTCGGTTTTTGTATTGGCTTACTGAGATATCTCTCTGATATGCGAAACGTCCCTCCCCCTCCCCCGCATAACACTGCTTACACAGGCCCGCCGAACCCGTTTTTTTTAAATTTCTTTCTTCATCTTTCTTTCTTTTTTTTCCTCTCTTTCTTTCTTTCTTTCTTTCTTTCTTTCTTTCTTTCTTTCTTTCTTTCTTTTTGTTGTTGTTGTCTTCCTTCCTTTTTTTTCTTGTTTTCTTTCTTCCTGTTTGCTTGCTTGTCACTCGTCAGGGGGGGGGGGGGGGGGGGGGCAGACTGCCCCCATGCCCCCCCCCCCCCCGTAGGTACGCTAGTGGAGCTCATGATTTTCTAAACCAATTGCTAAATCACAACAATTGTAAAAAGTAGTAACCTGAGCCGATTCTGTCATGTCTGAAGCATCGACGATCCATCTTTGGCCCGCCAGTTCGGATGGATACAGAATCTGTCCCTCTATAAAGTAATAGCCTAGTTGGAGATAGACCTTTCCGGTCCTACTTGTCCTAAGGGGACTTTTAATGCATCAGTTTTACTGAGCATAATCGCCGGGTTCTGGCTCGCCAGGAAGTTCCGATCAGATGTTAAAGATAGCGTCCTTCATTGGCAGGCATCTTTAATTTCAGGAAAGCACTCGATATAACAAAATGGTTCTACAGTATCTTGATCAAGTTGGTGGAATGTAAAGAATTCAAATGATGTAAACAAACAAACAATCGATTAAGCCCGGCGCAGACAGAGCCGACTCGAACCGATCCGACTGGTTTTCAGTCAGGCTATAGAGTCAGTTTCGCTCAGTCGGAGCCAATCCATCATGTTGAATCGACCTCCGACTGGCACTTGACTGGAAAAACCGGAGTCCTGGGGCAGCGCATTCGGAGTTAAAGGGACTTAGTAACATTGTCCAAATCCTCAAAATAAAATTTTAATTCTCGCGGTTCCCTCATACCTTGTTGTATTTGTATTAGCAATAAAATCATGAGACAGGTTTCGGTTTTTCAAATTTCCCTTTAGTTACAAAGATATGTACGATCGCAGTATCGAGTGAGTAAAAAGCCTGTTATCATTCAAAAAGAGCCATTGAAACACAAAAGGGCGCTCTCTTAAAACTGCATTGGTTTCAACCATGATTAGATTATCAGCGATTATTTAAAACCCTCTTTTTAATTAAAAAAAAAAAGAGTAAGCAGTTTTTAAATATATAAAAAAAAAAAATCATCGAATATATCTGGGCCCCAGATTTATTCCGATCGGATATATTTATTGATATTTCAGCCGTTTCTGAACCAAGTTTGATCAAATAAAGTTTATTCCGTCATTAAAATTGTATGCTCTTTCAAATTTTACACTCAGTTTTTCATTATCTCCCAAAAATAATTTCGTGCAACATCCCCTATACCAAAACTGAACTACCCCTTTAATGTTTTCAAGTCTATAATCTTTTCAGACTATTTCTTCAATTACATTTTCTTTCATCTGAAGACAATGATCTGACTCGTAACTTTTCAAATTTAGTCTTTCCAAAGGTGGACAGTATCTTTAGCATGTCTACGATATTCGCTATGTCATCGTTATCATCTTGTGTTTCGCGTCGATGTCCTTGAATACTAAACCCATCGAATACATACGTCTATTTTTGTTACCAGTTTCAATGTGTCCCTGTAGGGGTATAGTGAACCGACTCTACTTAAACCCGTACCTGCCATACGTCCTTTACCGTCCGTTGGATTATCGGGGATACTTTAATCATGAACCTATAATAGGTGATGCTATAATCATCGCGTCAACACTGGAGAAAAATACCCGTAAATTCTTCCCGCAAGAGCCACGTTTTGGCTTTGTGGGGGAATGCTACGACATGCTACCGTAACGAGAGGACGTGTTTTCCGCGAGCTCCCATCGCTACCATAATGAGCCGAAAATCTCTACAATAATGAGCCGAAAATATCTACAATAATGAGCCGAAAATCTGCACAGTGCTTATGCTAAGAAATGAGTAATACTATAACGCCGTCGTACAACCTGAGATCGAGAAATTCTAGCAAGAAACCCAGCAGGATGTCGCACGCATCGCCCAGCGTATCTTCGAACCCTGTAGCTGGCAGCAGTGGCGGTAACGCTGATCACGTGACCACGCAAGGCGCCAACACTGAGCCCGTTCAAAACAATAGCACCACGCTTGAAGCCATTAAGGGTATGTTTACACAGTTAACGCATGATATGAATGCAAGATTCGACACCGTCAGTAATGACATCGGGCTAATTAAACGTGATTTAGCAGAAATGAGGAGGGCAGTGCATGATTTGGAGACGAGTGTTAGCTACAACGGAGATAAAATCAAATGTATTGAAAAGGAAAGCATACCCAAAGTAAGGGAGGAGTTAGACGCTACAAAGAAAGCATTTGAAGAAAAAATCACCCTTCTCGAGCTCCACAACAGGAAGCAGAACCTTTTGGTTTACGGCGTGAGTGAAGTAAACAACGAAAATCTATATACGACCATCAACGATGTTATCTGCCACTTTCTACATATCACGCCAGCTGAGGCCGCTACAATACAACTCGTCAACGCTCACCGACTCCCGGCCCCCCAACACGCAAGTAAGGATACCGCTCCTCGTCCCATCATTGTTCGTTTCGTCAAAATGTCGGATCGCGACCGCCTTCTCGAAGCCTTTGAACGTCGACGCCGCCCCCCGCCCTCCAGTCAACCGATTGTTCCTGGCCTTCACACCCAGCCTCTACGAGCTTCGCAGCTAGCCGCCGAACCCCCGCAACTAGCCGTTCAACCTCCAGATCGCTTTGCCAGAGCCACTATACGGACAGATCTCCCATCTGAGATGAAGCGCGAACGCGGACGGCTGGCCACACTCGCCTACAAGATTCGCAAGGAAAATAAGCTGCTCACCAGAATTCGCATCAACGGGACTAAGCTGTACCTGCAAACTCGTCGACCAACAGCAATTGGAGCACCTAAAACAGCCTGGACCAACCACCAACTGGGATAAGTAACAACCTTCATATCTTCATCAAATTCAATTTTTGACTCCTATAAACTGGATCGCCATTTAGTAAAACTTTAATTTTGAAAAAAACTTGAATTGTTGATTATCATAAACAATATCACAATTCGTACAAATTAACTGACATTCATTTTTTTTACAAACTTATTTTGTTTGTAAATTAAATTTGAACTCTGCGAATAATCAAATATTCGATAAGTTGTTTGGTGTTACGACACTTAACGGACTCTGGAAAAAAATATCCAGCACACAGACTCAAGTTATTAGTATTAATTGTGTTTTTTTGCATTTTTTGATGAAGCAGTCAAATAATGCACATATATAATTTTGGATAAATATGTTTGACACTCTGCAGTCAAAATATTTGTATTTTTCCCAGATAGTATGTATACTAATTAATTTCTATTCAACCCGATCCTTTAGCATATATGTGATTTATTTATTTGTATCACTATATCGATCTAATGTATCTTTAGCCCAAGCACTTTCATTTCCTGACACGCAGCTGTAATGCATATTATAACTATACATTAGTCTTTTATTCCAATCATTCTTTGAGTTGCAGGCAGATCTACTCATTCATTCTCTTTCACAGGGTGTGCTTACATTTATACCGTTTATTCCTCATGTTAAAATGTTGAAAATAGTTACAATCTAATTAAGTGGTGAAGCATAACACAATACTTAAATCATTGAATATAAACTTTATTCTTTACTGATGTTCATTTTATGTTGTTTCCCATGTATTTGTACATGCCGAGTACCGAAGCGATGGCGTCACACTTTTTCCGTATGCCTTGATAACTTCTGAATAACCTTGTTTTTATTTTGAGCCCTTTTGTTAGGATACAATGGTTGTTTGCCTTCTTGGCATGCGATCTATAACACATTCTTGCTTGCCTGACATTGTCTGGGTCCAGCTTTCCATGGCGACGAAGAGTGTGACGCCACACGCTGTTGCTCTATTATTTTGCATAATGCTCTATAGTGACATGTATTTAGTCGCCTTTCTATGCAGTGTTCATGACCTTTCATTTAGAGCAACCTGGTTTCGCACTCACTTTAATAATTACTGATGTCTATTTTATGTTGTTTCCCATGTATTTTTACATGCCGAGTACCGAGGCGATGGCGTCACATTTTTGTCCGTATGCCTTGATAACATTCTAAATAACTTTGTTTTTATTTTGAGCCCTTTTGTTAGGATACAATGGTTGATTGCCTTCTTGGCATGCGATCTAGACTATAATACATTCTTGCTTCCCTGACATTGTCTGGGTCCGGCTTTTCATGGTGACGAAGGGTGTGACGCCACACGCTGAAGCTCTATTATTTTGCAAAATGCTCTAATGACATGTATTTAGTCGTCTGTCTATGCAGTGTTCACGACCTTTCACACAGAGCAACCTGGTTTCGCACTCACTTTAATAGTTGAATATTTTTTAGATTATGATATTCTATATTTGCATTTATCTATCTTGAATCAAAATTGTTTTGATTTATTTTCCTTAAGCACCCAAAAGGTCTCCATTCATGGAGTATCACAGAAACCAGGTCAGTTCTTGTGACGAGTTCTCTTTCATTTTGTGATGTTTATACTTTTGAAAGCTTTGCCATTACTTTATATCTATTGAATACACAGCTGATTCGATTGATGTTAGTAAACTTGTAAATATTGAATGATTATGATTAGTTGCAATTTCATATTACTTTCAATAATCATTAATGTTTCAATGACTTTATCGATTCATAATTAGGCAGTTATAATGTATATACTAGTTGTTTTATTCCATGCAATATTCTTGTGATATTCTGTTCGAATTTCGATAATAAGTTATAGTAAAGCATCACACATATGCGTAATTATTTTTGTTTACTTATGCCTTCTTTTTGTTATCCCGCTCATTTACTTGAGCGCAGAGTGTCGAAGTGACGTCGTCAAGCTCGTTTTGCCTTTAGTAACAATGGTTTTTAAAACACCGACTTTTGGTTTGAGGTAGGCTGATTGTTGTCTGAGCAACCGATCAATCACACGTTTAAGGCTTGCCCGACTTTTCTTTTCTTGAATTAAGCTGCCCATGGCAACGATGAGCTATGACACCACACTTCGTTGCATTATTGTTTCGCATGTATATAACTACGTACTCCATGCTTCACTCTATTTTTGTTAAATAGACTGACCTGATTTCGCACTCGCCGCAATCTATTGTATACCTTTCCTTTGATGTTTGTTACTCTTTATGTTGTTTTGAAAAGGAATTTCCTTTTATGAAACGATTAACGACGTCTCCATTATTTTCCTTTTGCTGAAATCAGGTCAGTTCTTACTGTCGGTCATTCTTTAATTTGAAATTAGTAATGGTTTTGAAAGTTGTTATCGCATTTTATACACTTTATTATAGTTACGATTTATTCGATTGAATTTGAACTATTGGTATTCTGTTATTTGGCTATTATACTTATTCAAATTTGATTTTTTTATTTTTCGCGCAATATTCAATATTTAATTTTTAAACTACGATTTTCCTTCAACAATAATATATTTTCCAATGGGTGCCTCGCTATTGGAATATACTGTACCGTCATTATTTTGTTTCCTCTCGCTCGTTCGTCATGCCAACAGTGTCTCAATGTGTGTTCATGTCCATTTTGTATTCGCGTTTTTGTGTTTCCCTTCCTACCTACTGCAAGTGGTGGTTTTCATTGTCCTTTCTTGAGCTCTCTGTGTCTCCACCGATTATTTTCTTTTTAAGTCATTATCCTTACGTGTATATGCTAGCGCTGCGTATGTTTATTGATTATGATATGCTTTTTGGTTCTTGTTACTCAGATTTTGTGTTTGTACAATTATTATGGCTAATTTAGATCACCACTTACCTTTTGAGTCTGTGAGCGACGATGACCTTCTTGATGTATTAAGCCCCATTCAAGCTAACAATCAATTTTTTGTTAATCGTACAGGAATTTTTGATGAAACTGTAGTTGAAAATATAAACTCATCTTCTGAAGAGTTGAATTTGAATTTAGATCACGATGATCCAGCACAACATTCTTTTACAAAGTATATAACAAATGCACAGTTTCATAATATTATTAAAGATTTTAATAGTGATACATTCTCTTTATTGCATTTAAATATACGAAGTTTAAATAAACATTTTGATGAATTGCAATCATTTTTAGATAACCCTTCCAATAAACAGCTTTCTGTAATTGGCCTAACAGAAACTTGGTTATCCCATGATTCTAATTTACCCTTCTTAATCGATAATTATGATTTTGTCTTTAAAAATAGGCAAGGGAGAGTCGGTGGTGGTGTTGCTTTATATGTGCTTAAATCTTTGAATTATGTTTTGCATGATAATATTTCAATAATGAATAATGTCCTTGAGACTCTCTTTATTGAAATTATGAATCCTGGAGGTAAAAATATAATAGTTGGAGTCATTTATCGACCCCCTAATAATAACCCTAGAGAATTCTTGACGCAATTCTCTGACTTATTGCGAAGTCCAGCGTTTATAAATAAGGATGTGTTTTTAATGGGGGACTTTAATATAAATTTATTAAATCATGAACATAATAATTTGTCACAAGAATTTCTCGAGACTCTCCTCTCTGCCTCTTTTTTACCTCTTATTTCTAAGCCCACTCGTGTGACAAACTCCTCTACCTCATTAATAGATAACATCTTTTCAAATGTAATCCCCCACCCTGACTCTTATATTGTTCTTTCAGACATAACTGACCATTATCCTATTGTAACGCATTATACTGTATTTAAATCAATTAATAATTATGACCCACGTTCATTTAGACGTAAAGTCACTAATAACAAATTAGTTAGTCTTGCTTCTAGTCTTGAACATGTAGATTGGTCTCCTGTTTATGGTGTAGATGAAGTGAATTTTTCTTACGATAATTTTTGTGATATTTTGAATAATCAATTAGATACTTGTATTCCTAAACAAAGAGTTAAAATTAATGATTATAAAAAAACACCAAGACTCCCTTGGATCACTAAATCAATATTACGTTCTATAAATAGGAAAAATAATCTTTTTTATAAATATAAATTAGATGGCACAGAAAGGTTGAAAATTAAATATACATCTTATAAAAATATTTTGATTAAGATTATTCGTTTGGAAAAGAAAAGGTATTTTGAAAATATGTTGGCATTATATAAACATGATATGAAAAATACTTGGAAAACGATTAAGCAGGCAATGAATGTTATTAATAATAAATCTAACATAACAAAAATTAAGTTTAATGATGAGATTGTTGAGGATCCAAGGGACATAGTAAATATTTTAAATAATTACTTTTCTTCGATTGGTGAAAATCTTGCTGCTAATATCCCCCCATCAAATAAGCATTTTGTTGATTTTTTGGGCCAGCCCAATTCAAACTCTATATTTTTTGTTCCTACTCATAGATATGAAATTTTAGATATTGTTTCGAAATTTGATTCTAAGAAAAGTTCAGGCCATGATGAAATTAATAATTTCATTTTAAAAGGCATTATATCTTCCGTTGTGGATCCTCTTGTTCATATTTTTAATTTGTCTTTATTATATGGCCAGGTACCAAATTCTATGAAAATTGCTAAGGTTATTCCTTTGTTTAAAAAAGGAGATAAATTAGATGTAAATAATTATCGACCGATTTCTTTATTGTCCTCTTTTTCGAAAATTTTAGAAAAAATAATTTATTCCCGGACAGTATCCTTTTTGAAGAATAATAATATTTTTTCTAATCTCCAATTTGGTTTTAGGGAAAAACATAATACTGTACACGCATTATTGTCTTTTATTGAGAAGGTAGCTCATGCAATCGACACATCTTCTCATACGATAGGCATTTTCCTGGACTTCTCCAAGGCCTTTGACACAATTAATCACGACATTTTACTTTATAAACTTTCACATTATGGTGTACGTGGGATGGCCTTGGAGTGGTTCAGGAGCTATCTTTCGGATAGAAAGCAGTATGTATCTTTAAATGATAACTCTTCTGCTCCTCATAATATAAATTGTGGTGTTCCACAAGGTAGTATACTAGGCCCACTTTTATTTATTTTATATATTAATGACTTTTGTCGATCATCCGAAATTTTGTCTTTCGTACTTTTCGCTGATGATACGAATTTGTTTTTTTCTCATAATGATTCTTATAGACTAGTTGAAATTATTAATATTGAAATGAGTCATATTTTATCGTGGATCAGAGCGAACAAATTATCATTGAATCTCCAGAAAACGAAATATATGTTGTTTAGTAAATCTATAGATTCGTTACCTGCTAACATAGTTTTTGAAAACACCCCTTTGGAGTGTGTTTCATTCATTAAATTTTTGGGTGTAACGGTTGACAATAACCTTACTTGGAAATTTCATATTGATAATATTTGTAAAACAATTTCTCGTAATATTGGTATAATTAATAAAGTGAAGACATGTCTTCCTTTTAATTCATTAATTATGCTTTATAGTTCTTTGATACTCCCATACTTGAATTATGGTATCTTAGTTTGGGGTAACACTCATGAAACTTTATTGGATAAAGTGTTGTTATTACAAAAGAAGATTATTCGTATTATTTGTAATTCCCCCTTTCTCTCCCATACAGACCCCTTATTTTTTGAAAATAAGATACTGAAGGTAAAAGATCTATATTTATTTCAACTTGGTCAATTTATGTATAATTATAATAAAAATATGTTGCCATCTGTTTTTCAAGAAATGTTTTTTAAAAATAGCTCAGTTCATAATTATCCAACAAGACATTCTGAAGAATTTCATTTACCTCTCTTGCGGACCCTCCTTGCTCAAAATACATTTATATATGAAGGCCCCAAATTATGGAATTCTTTAAGTACTGAAATAAAAAATGCTCCATCGATTAATATTTTTAAGAAAAAATTTAAATTGTTTTTATTACAATCTTATGTACATCATTGAACTATATCGCCCATTTACTCTTTCCCCGTCCGTACGTCATCCTGAACAAGGTCTTTCTCTACTCGCAGACTCAAAATGTAATCTGATATGATATATTGTGCCTTCTCATGCATAGCTCCTTTCTAAGCGCGCAACTCTTTTTCCTCATTTTCACTTGAACCCCACATGTAGCTCATCCTTTTGTACTACTGATTATATTTGTACCCCCGATCCCTCACTTCCGCTTGGCAGTGTCTAATTGTTGTATTGTATCCGTCTTCTCCTATTGTTGTCAAATTCTCTCTTGTCCCATGTAGGTCTCTGTTGGCACCCCTTTTTTTCCTCTATACTTTTTTGTAGTCTAGAATGTGTTAATTTAAATATACAATAATATTCCTAACTATTATTTGAGGGGTCCACAATTGTACAAGCATTGCTTTTTAGTGGACCCCTCTTGTTTCCAATATGTATATCTCTATTTTGTATAAATTGTAATAATTCATTTGTAATGTTTTGTTGGAAGCAAGAATAAAATTGAAATTGAATTGATGAAACGAGGCTGTTCGGTGGCAATTTGGGAAATACGCCGCATAATACTTACGGGAAGGCAGAGCAAACATTTCGAAATGTTCTAAATTCGACGCATTTAATCAATTATGATTATTTACGTCTGGGACCGTCCTTTATCGTCACCATCCGATAGACGCCTTCCAGGATTAGAACCCGGGCCGATTAGTGCAATGAGCGGAGCTCTTACCACTAGACCAGGGCCCCGTTGCAGAAAGAGATACAATCGATTGTAAGTTACAATTAATTGTAAGTCACATCATGTGTTCTAAATGCGCGAATCTGATTGGTTAAACGTTTTTGACTTACATATCAAATGTAACTTTCAATCGATTGTATCTCTTTCTGCAACGGGACCCAGAACACCTCTTTACATACTGGGATTTTGGTATTGTTTCTCGCTGAGTTTAGTGAATTTATCTTCCCCAACTGGATCAAGCCAGTAGGGGGCGCTACCGGCAATTCGCGCCACATAAATACAATATATAAATGCGATGTCGCAAATCTGTGTACTCCCCGGAAAAAATCCTGGTTCTGGCTAATACATATCACGCCCCCTCTCGGGCTTACGTGCTTGTTTTAGGGTCAAAATGAAAGATATAATAGTCAAGAATATTAATTAAGTATAGACCTGTTTGCATTTGAGTAAAACATGTTGATGAAGCCAGAGGTCGAAGGTTCAACACACAGGAAAGGGGTGACGCCGGAAGTACAACTAGTATTTGCGGTAATGGGGCACGACGCGCATTCAATCTTTCGGAGAAATTGTAAACAGGTGATATTTGGTGATAGGAGGTATATAGGGTTAAGGTTTGGGTCAACGGTTAGGGTTACGGTTACGGGGTTACAGTATAGGGTTAAGGTTAGAGTTATGGTTAGGCGAGTAAAACCATAATCTGTACCGCAAATACAAATATCGCGACCCGGAACTGCAGATAGTATAAAAGTGTTGGCAAGCAGTGTCAATACGCCCCGATAGGGCTAGACAGAGACACATAATCGCCACGATGCCATTTAAGGAATTATCAAGCGTGGAGATGCAGCTACACACCGTGGGCCGCCATTTTGAACTATAGGCTAGTTTGCGCGCACTGCATACATACACTGAGCAACATGTGTTACGCACCGTGCGCAGGGCGATCGCAAGATGGCACCGCGCGTCTGATTTACGAATCCGAAATACCTTGAAACCCGTCACTGCATGTTTGTCTATTCGATTAGTATAGCTGTGATCAACATTGATGTCAGAAGAGTTATGCCTTCCAGTCAACAGTCAATAAATTCAGAAAGCCAGAGTAAAAACTTTCAAACATCCAAAAGGAGGAAGTGATTATCGGAAATGTAGACTAGACGATTCCTTTTTTTTGTTTGTAGTGTCAGCACGTCCCACCGGGGATGGGGCTAGACATAGAATCGCCGCTATTTTAATACATTCTTGGCCTTCAGTTGCCTGCATCCTGTCCACTCAATTACGGGATGTTACGGACTGATATCACAACAGCGTACCTTCGAGTCATGAAATGGGAGTAGCAAGGCTCAAACATCAACGAAGTCAAGGGACAAAGAGGGTGGGGTCGGGAGGTGTTGTTCGGGGTTCCCACAAGCATGAAAAGCTTGACAACTTTAAAGGGGTCATGTCCACTCGATTAGCGGATGTTACGGACTGATATCACAACAGCTATGCCTTCGAGTCATGAAATGGGAGTAGCAAGGCATAAACCGTCAAAGAAGACAGGGGACACAGACAGCGGCGTAGCTAGGATTTTTTCAGAGGGGGGGGGGGGGGGGGGGGGGGGGGACACCTGACATTTTCGTGGGGGGGGGGGGCACAATATATGATTTTACTTTTCAACTGATGTAGGTACACGTATCCGAAAAAGAGGCAACATAATAGTCAAGTATTCGCCTCTGTGTACTTTTTTATGATTCATGTAAATTGAAGAAAAATCAAGACATTGAAAAAGTGACACAAATTACAGGGTTACCAACTTTGAGTCGGAGGTGAGAGTGAGACATTGCGAGGGAGCGAAGCGACTGAGCGGGGGGAGGGTGTGGGAGGGAGGGGAGGCGGGTGTCCCCCCTCCTACGGTAGGGAGCTTTTGCATTATTGGACTTGAAATTGTGCAATCTGGTGCATACCTAGATAGGAAATTCGGGCTTAAGATTAACTGTACCTGGGAAAGCATGTTATGATTTGATCGACCAGAAAATATATTTTTCACGAAGAAAACAAATAATTGACACACTAATAAAAATGCACCTAAACACACACACGCACAAATATTATTGTTTCAACATAAACCATATGCAACATTACGTATTAGCCAAGAATGAGTCCCGAGGGTCGTTAAACTATCATTACAAGGGAGCACCATAAGCCAACAATATTGTTGGCACGTTGCTAGGTCTATTTATTTTTGTGTTTATTTTGACTCGACGGGCGATGGCACGAGGAGTAGTTTGAGTCGTCAAGTAAGTACAGTATACACCCATCTAGCCCCTTACCCCCGCCTACCTACTGCACACCCCTGGACAACACCGATTGTATTACCCCTGCCTTGGAATCGGGTGTATCTATAGGAGCACTTGACAATCATCAAGGTAACGGTCATCATGAAGATAGATCGAGCCCCGCAGCAACGATACACTTTCATATCAGATAAACCCACTCCACTCCACGCTCTCCAATTATTTTACAAAAACAATAAAGTAATATCTAGACCATACAAAGATTATAAATAGGCCACTTGCCCCCATGCAATTACTTGACACAAACAAATAGGGGAAACATAAGACAAATATAAGTCTGCCCCCACAACAATATATGTGCCTCCCCAATCTTTTTGATCACACTATGTCACTGACCCCATATTCTTCAATTTACATTTATATGATCTTTTAATGCAAGTTATACAATTCACTATTTGAAATCTTCAATTCAATTCAATGTTGTTGATTTTTTCAAACATAATTCAGACACAACATTTACACATGAAGTGTAACGGCTAGCACCTAAAAGAGGCATGAAGCAAGTAGCTTAATCGTCGAGTAGGCAGGTAAAGGCTGATTGGGAAAATATAAAAAATTTAACATTAAAAACATAATAAATACATGCTGAGCAATTGAAACATTGCATTGAAAATAATAGCATCCAAACATGATAGAATACAATAAAATAATTGAGGTCCTACTATATACACATACACTTTGATATAAGATTAAAACGCACACAAAATATTCCGTAAGTGTAACCATTAATTTGGTTTACCAAACAAACAAAAACATTATTTGTTTAAAGTTACATGAATAAACAAAACTATATAATTATACTTTAAAAAACCCAGAATATATACACATTCACTAACAATAAATAAGTATAAATGTTATTTCAATAAAGTATTATTATATAATAGGATTTATGGTAGGGAGAATTGACAAATTAAAAACTATAGTCATATAAAAAAAAAAAAAAAAGTTCATATAATTAAAATATAGAATACACAAGATGGATGGGCCAATGTAAAACATTTAATTTGGTTAATTAACTTTACTTAGAAATTTTTTCTAAAGTAACATATATATCAAATTATTGATTCATTATAGCTATACTGTTGATATATTAACACCATAAATCCTGATGTATTAAGTCTGTGCAAAAGTATTCTTAAATAAATGAAAATGTTACAAACCTTTTTGCTACTGTATGGTAAATATTGCATCAATATATTGTTTAACACAAACCATCTGTAATAATTCCCGGCAGTAATTTGTGATTTATTTATTACATTACAAAATGTGAATTTTTAATTATTTAATCTAATGAAGACTTTGTTAAAATTAACCCATAATTTAGCACCAGTACAAAAATAATAATCACCAGGGTTGGTATTCAATATTTTTCTAGGCTGAGAACTTGTATTAAAATCGTTTTTTAGAATTTTACTTCAGTAAGTCTAAATTAAATATTTGAAGACATAATGACACCAACATTTGGGCAACATTTTCAGTTGATGAAATGATCAAAGCTCAATTTTGGCTAACATTTTGACTTGTATGGAATCGAATACCGGCCCAGAATTAAACCTCTCGCCTTATTCAACTTTTTGTTAGCTGTCTTGCCATGTGTAAATACAAACAAAACGAGATCAAACCTGTCTTTTAGAAACCACCTGTCAATAGCAACCATATCCTGCCTGCAATGGCCACAGAAGGAAAATAAGGTAGAGAACCTATGTAGAGATCACCTGTCTACAGTGGCCTATTTTCTTGATTCCCACGGATGGCCACTATACACAGGTTTGTCTGTGTATAACAAATGTCTCACACGACCGCATGGTTAATATTATTTTCTGTTTTTTTTTTATAATTGTCCTGATGCGTGTGTGCCTATTCAGCACCGTATTTGTAGTCATGGCCGATGGGGTCACTTAAATCATTGCTTGAGATCTCTGGCTTGCTGTCCAAGCAGTCTGTTCCCCTTGATACGGGTAGAACTTGATCTGTTGAATCAAGAACAAATACACGAAGCAAAACATGCGTTACTATAGAAACTAAAATAATTGGTTTTGAAAGGTGTGTGTACTTTATACCACCCTGTGGGTGTCTATTTTGTTTGCTTTTAAAATTGTATTCCATGAGGTAATTATTGTTTCCTAGAATATTACTTCATACAATTTGCAAGACATTTAATTTTATCTTAGATAGCCTACTGTTAACAAATAGAATCAAGCAGGGAGTTGTATTTTGTATGCCATCATTTCAATTGAGATTATATATCAAGTTTGTTCACCAAATGCACTAATTATAATATTAATATTAACAAATAAGTGTTAGAATAGTACAAACATCTAATATCACTATTTGTTATACAATTGACGGACCATGTCTCGGTCTTCAAAATGTCGAAAATTCGCGGTTTCGGCTGCGAACATTTTCTACGACTACCCCCCCCCCCCCCTCCCCCGCTTACAGGATTCTCAACCACTGGGTTTTGGTCTCGGTCTCGAAAATTGTGAAAATTGTGGACCGGACCTGATCTCGGTCCCGAAAACTTTGAAGGTACTTGGTCTCGGCTTCAACATTTTTTGATGACCCCCCCCCCCTGAAGAAACCCCCCCCCTCCCTTTAAAAATCCTGGGTACGCCACTGCTATAGTCTACATTCATAATTTCACATAGAATCCTACTAGTACTAGTAGAGCTAAGTACTACCACAATAAACATAGATTCATGCAAAGTTATCAATCATTTAAAAAAATCATCTTTCATCAACTATCATCTAGCTCGGCAGTTTCTGGACCCTGCACAAGCAGCAATTTTAACACCATTTATTGTCTCTAGACCGGAAAAACAGTCTCTATATACAAATATATTCCGACAGTTGCTCCACTGACCGCTCCATTTAGGGGTAGTATAGTATAAGTTTTTATTTAAAAAACAACAACACATAATAAACCACATAAAGAGTTGGTTATTTCTGACTAGACCAGGTCCAGCCACTATTTTAATATGGCCCTAGTCTTAGGCCCTACGTAGTACGTAAACGTGTACACAATTGCAAATGGTTACGAGCAACTTATGAATGACCGTAATGAACCGTGCACCAAGTAACCAAGTTAAGTCTTGGGCCACAACCGCTGGCACTGATTTTCATTGTCTACTGACTGTCTAGTGTGATTTGGATTTCTTTTATAAAAGTTGTAATCACTTCAGTTACCAAAATCAGTCTGTGTTCCAGTGTTTCCAGATATTATTAGAATGAGAGCCTGAGCCTGAGCTTGAGGACTGAGGTATACCCGGCCTAGTCCTAGTCCTACCCTAGTCCTAGACCAACTTTGTCTCTAGGCTTAGGCTTAGCTGGCCAGTACAAGTTGGAAGTCACAGATTCGTATTAAACTTCATTCAAATTAAAAAGACTTATATTTTAGTTGTTTATGCAATAATTTCTGACTAATTCCTCAATTAAATTGATCTTGACATGATGATACTGATCTTTATTTAGACTCTCCAAACCAACATTTAATGGCCTGACCATTCGTTTTTGTTTCTACAAAATCCAACTTTCTTCGCTTATTATTAAGTTGCCTGAATGCAGCAGCAAGAGCCAAGAGTCAAGACGTACTAGGACTGACATCTAGGTACGGTCCTACATACAATTTGTCCCCGTGGCTGGTGGCCCAGCAAAACACTAAATATCGCTATCTACCGTAGATAACGACCTACGCACTACACATTGGAAATGGTTAACTGACTAAAACGTAAAACCATATGAGGATTTTAGGCACACTTACCGATATTGCTGTAAACTCTTGATGGTTCAAATACTGCGTTCCGTTCCACTCAATATTCTGGACCCGATGATCATGAAATTAGGCATTCAAAATGCCTCTTTGCGCCACAAAATGATTTCAAATTCCGATGATGGGTTGATAAAGTTGTACTGTCGCACTAAATTCGTGTGGCACGATTGACCGCAATAAATCAGCTGATTAGCGATACTTCGCGATATTATCGATAATTAATTATTCATTACTGATAATTTCATAGACATTATGCATGGGAAAACTTGACTAATAAGGCATATCCATTACTAAATAAGGTAAAAGTTATGACGAAATTCGCCATGAATATTCATCAAAATGTATTCTTCTGCGCATGTGCGATGAACTTTCGCTTTCTCTACAAATAATGTTGGATTAACAGTTAAGAGATATGAGGGAGGGCAAGCGAACAGCTCACAGACCTAAATAAATCGCTTCAAATTTGACACCTCGTTTGCACGTACGTCTATGCAGAGTTCCCCCCCCCCCCTTGGTTCCGGTGACCCAAAATCACGGTCACTCTGGCAGAGTGACACTCCACTGGTTCAATGCCCGTTCAATGATAAATGCAGTGCGCACAAACCAAATTAACATAAATGGCGAGTGCCAGTGTAGCATCCCCAGACGATCTTTCGAGTGACTGCGTTAATATCTGGCAAGCGAGTGCTTTTAAACAAAAACAACAACAACAACAGCAACACTACCACCTCCAACAACAACCACAAAAGCAACACCAGCAACAAAAAACAACAACAACACAAGCAATGCCCATAGGGAGGCGCCATGTTTATACGCACGCAATGCGTTCTCTAGCAGCAAACACAGGGAGGGGTCACTCTCCTAGAATTATGAATAAACAAGCCAACCACTCGTTTATAACTATTATAACACGGCTCTGGTAAATTCAGTAACGTGATTGGTTAAATCCTGTCACGTGACTATTCATTAAATTTCAACAAACATGCACGACCGTGCAAAACAGGGTGCAACCGGGGTGCATTACTCGTTTTCATTGCACACCTTTTTGCACGGCTATGACGTCACAATGCTTGTTTACATAGTTCTATCGGAGACAAACTTGCGAAAGTGATAAAAAAAAAGATGGAAAAGCTTCGTTTTGTAAATTATCGCTATTGTAGTAAATCAATCCTAGCAGTTTCGTAAATTATATGGTATGTGGTTTTATATTGGTAAGTTTTGGAATGGAAATGCATAAAATGCTTTGATAATTCTCATTTTACGGGAATTTTTTTCGGCAATTTCTGGTGGACTGCGTTTGATCTGCTGAGCTTCACATTCAGTGAAGCGAGTGCAGGTAGTCGGATGGTGAATTTTGTAAATTCATATTCACACTCTAGAGGGTAGATAGACTGGGTTACTAATTGTGGCATGGCAAGTCTGTTTTTAAAAATCCAGCAAAATAAACGATTCCGTGGTTGAGCTCGTGTTATAAAACAAATAATACACGGTCTCAATTATCGTGCATCATGTAAATGCATCGCGCTCTCGGCTCTGTTAGCTGTGCGTTGCGCACTCGGCTACGCCTCGTGCGCAACGCACAGCTAACAGAGCCTCGCGTGCGATGCATTTACACAATGCACTCTAGACAGTGTATTATTTGTATAGAAGACCCACTTATCAAGTCACGTGCCCCACAGACTTTGTACATGGGCAAGATGGAGGAGTCACGCGATTTTTGAAGCCTCCAAGGTAAACTTCTCTACGTCATCGCGTATTTGGTACTAACCTAGAACGACTTGACCAATTATCATTCTGTGAAGCGCGTAGACTATCGCGCTTATTAAAGGGGTATTCCGGGCCTGATAAAACCATTCGTTATTTGAATAAGCAGAATAAGAGGCATAATTGGTGAAAATTTGATCAAAATCAGACAAGAAACACGGGAGTTATACCTATTTGAACATCATGTAGTAATGAGCGATCGTTTCAAAATTGCCGCCATATGCAACATCATTGACGAGCAACTCGCCATGGCTTTAGTACATGAAAATACACTTATTTCTCATTTTCGTTGCTAAAAATTAATTTTTCTCTGCTTGTTTTCACGAATTCGTAGAAGGATATCGATGGGCCAACCTCTTTGGAATTTGTAAGCTCATAAATTTGCTTTGTTATTAAGAAAATTTAAATTTTGTAACATTTCCATGTAGAAGTCAAAATGGCTGCAGCTCGCAAGTGACGTCACGATCGATAGCAATTGCGAACGATTCTAAAAATCGGAGCAAAGTTCATCCTGTCATAACTTTTTTATTGCTCTACCGTTTTGGCTCAGATTTTCGATCATGATTCTTCATATTCACTTCATTTTATAGCAAACATCACATTTCTGGGGTGGAATTCCTCTTTAACAATGGGATACATGGTAACGTACGCATAATGAACTTGTTTTCTTGACCTCGATCCGGTGACGACGCTGTGAACTGCACTGTGATTGGTTCATATAGTTCCCTAAGTAACCCACAATGCAATTATGATGACGTAGAGAAGCAGTCGTTCCGGTCTACCAAAATCGCGTGCATTGTGGCAGAGTGAATTTTCACACATTTTTGTTTTCAATTTCAATTTATTCTTGCTTCCAACAAAACATTACAAATGAATTATAATAATTTGCACAAAATAGAGATATACATATTGGAAACAAGAGGGGTCCACTAAAAAGCAATGCTTGTACAATTGTGGGCCCCTCACATAATAGTTAGGAATATTGTATATTTAAACACATTCTAGACTACAACAAAAAGTATAGAGAGGAAAAAAAAGGGATGCCAACAGAGACCAACATGGGACAAGAGAGAACTTTACATGACAAAGATAGGAGAAGACGGACACAATACAAACAATTAGACACTGCCAAAAGGAAGTGAGAGATCGGGGGTACAAATGTGATCAATGGTACAAAAGGATGAGCTGCATGTGGGGTTCAGGTGAAAATGAGGAAGAAGATTGAGTTGCGCTTAGAAAGGAAGCTATGCATGAGAAGGCACAATATATCATATCAGATTACATTTCGAGACCGCGAGTAAAGAATGACCTTGTTTAGGATGACGCAAGGACGGGGAAAGAATAAATGGGCCATATAATTCAATAATGTTCATAATTATGATTGTAATAAAAACAATTAAAACTTTTTCTTAAAAATATTAATCGATGGAGTATTTTTTTTCTTCATTACTTAAAGAATCCCATAATTTGGGGCCTTCATATATAAATGTATTTTGAGCAAGGAGGGTCCGCAAGAGAGGTAAATGAAATTCTTCAGAATGTCTAGTTGGATAATTATGGAAAGAGCTATATAAACAAAACATTTCTTGAAAACAGATGGCAACATATTATTATTATAATGACCAAGTTGAAATAAATATAGGTCTTTTACCTTCAGTATCTTATTTTCACAAAATAAAGAGTCTGTATGGGAGCGAAAGGGGGAATTATAATACGAATAATCTTCTTTTGTAATAACAACACTTTATCTAATAAAGTTTCATGTGTGTTACCCCAAACTAAGATACCATAATTCAAGTATGGGAGTATCAAAGAACTACATTATAAAGCATAATTAATGAATTAAAAGGAAGATATGCTTTACTTTATTAATAATACCAATATTACGAGAAATAATTTTACAAATATTATCAATATGATATTTCCAAGAAAGGTTATTATCAACCGTTACACCCAAACATTTAATGAATGAAACACACTCCAATGGGGTGTTTTAAAAAACTATGTTAGCCGGTAACGAATCTATAGATTTACTAAACAACATATATTTCTTTTTCTGGAGATTCGCTCTAATCCACGATAAAATATGACTCAATTCAATATTAATAATTTCAACTAATCTATAAGAATCATTATGAGAAAAAAATAAATTTGTATCATCAGCGAAAAGTACGAAAGACAAAATTTCGGATGATCGACAAAAGTCATTAATATATAAAATAAATAAAAGTGGGCCTAATATAACCACGTAATTAGAACATGATCTCCTTCTGTCATAATTTTGTTGCATTTTTGACAAGAAAAGTCGGTTTGGACCGCTGGCTCAGTTGCTCTAAAGGTTACTTATTATTTTCTCCCATTAAACTCCCATGTCGTTATTTTTTATGTATTTTCTTCTTCTTCTTCTTCTCCTTCTCCCAGAAGCGTAGATCCGTTTTTGCGATGGGGGGGGGGGGGGGGGGGGGGGGGGCGGCCGAAATTTGAACATTTTCAAACAGTCACCAGTGAGAGTATTAACAGCCCCACATTGGCATGCCCATTAGTTCAAGACGGAAGGGGGGTGGGGGTGGCGGCAGAAAGTAGTTTTTCAACTGAATGACACCCAAACAGGGGGTCTAAAGGGCGGAGCCCCAATAAGCTTTTTGATTTTAGCCACCATAACTTTCAAGATGCTCATTTTTAATCACATTATATATTTCTGGTCAGTTTCTTTATATGTTTGAATTAAGATGTATATAGGAATACAAAGTCTATATATCTTATTACATTATTATTCTGCGCTTATTGAAAGTGTATTAATGGCTCGAAGTCCTAAATTTGTTGAGTAAGGGGGCAGCCACATTTGAGGGAGATTTGGGTATTTTCTTCGTCTTCTTCTTCCCCGTGTTCATCTTCATTTTAAAGCTATTATACCAGCTTTGGACATCTTGCGGTTGGCACGTATACTACAGTACTAGGTGCCAAAAAGAATTGTAAACGTTTGATTGATAATAGCTTTAATAAGGTGTATTGGATCTGCCCAAAATGAACATAGATTATAGCTGAAAGGACACCCTATCCAATGGACATGTTCGTTTTGTTGCTTTATTTTGGGAAGTGCCCCGTTCCGTTATTTCTGGGCCACCCTGTATATAAGAGATATAAGAGAAAACTGTTGAATCGTTTTAATATGTGCATGCGAGTTTTGACGAGCGATTACTTTTTTGGCGAGTCGGTGTGCCATTTACTGGTGGGAAGAAGGGGCCGACTTTGAAAGGGCCCCAGTAGAGGGTACAGTGAACTTTAATATAGCCTCCAGGGAGGGCAATTTCTTATTCTTGGTTTTCAAGCAAATAACACATAAATTAGACAAACGACATCGTTTTTCGTGACCAGAATTGACATGACCACTAAAGAATAGCTCGCCTATCGACTTCGAAATGATTTTGTTTATGATATCCCAATTTGATCTGCATTAAGCGCATTATGGACAGAAGTGAAAAAAATAGATTATTTTATGTTATTATATTGTTTGTGTCGGTGTTCTATAGATGAGGGTTTGATTAAAACACCGTTTGATTTGTGTGCGTTTTAAAAATTACATTGCCCAACACATTAGGACATGTGAGCTCCCGCAACCGAAATAAAGCTTGCAATGGGGATTACTGCATGTATGCGCGCGAAGCGCGCGGTAAAAACGAGATACACAGTCTTTTCAAACTAAAAAAACAGCTTTTTGAAGGTCAATTATTGATAAATGTGTTTTCCCCCTCTTTGGCAGTAAGTCACTCGATTTTTTCTTCCTCATTTTCGGAATTATTAGGGGGGGGGGGGGGGGAACGATATTTTTCCCCAGACATTTTCATGAAGGGGGGGGGGGGGGGACCAGCCCCCCTGCCCCCCCCCCCCCCCCCCAGGATCGTCGTCTCTGCCTACTCCTTCTCTACTTACTTCTTTACTTACTTTCGTACTTACTTACTTACTTAGTACTTACTTAGTCATTTACGTACTAACATACTTTCATACTTACCTACTTACCTAGTTACTTAGTTCTTTACTTACTTTCGTACTTACTTACTTACTTACTTACTTACTTACTTACTTATTTACTTACTTACTTACTTACTTACTTACTTACTTACTTACTTACTACCTTACTTACTTACTTATTTACTTACTTATTTTCTTACTTACTTACTTACTTATTTACTTACATACTTGTACTTATATATGAATTCGAAGTTTTTGACAATGTGCTAAATCCACCTTTTCAACTTTCGAGGAAAACAGGTTTCTTTGTCCAACTTTGTACACGTGCCTATGGGAATATGAAAATTTAGCTTTCTATATTTTGATTTTGAGTGCGTTATTTGTCGTAAAATGTGAATTCCTAGATAGCTACGTAGATTATACATGTAGATATATCGTTAACTCAATTTTTATGGAAAGTGGATTTAGCGCCTTTTGGAAGCGAGCTATTCATATCATAACGTGGACCACAGTGCGACCGCATTGTGGATAATTTGACATTGGACAGTCTTCACAGTGGTAACACTCATTACAATATGAGCACCCAACGATAACCATGTTTTCAATACTAGTGATACACAGTGTGATATAGGCCCGGAGCGCAAAGTTATTCACAGTATGTATCGCACTGGGAACGTGTATTCCCCCGAAAAAGGGTGGGGGTAGTGGTGGTGGTGGTGGTGGTGGTGGTGGTGGTGGTGGTGGTGGTGGTGGTGGTGGTGGTATTCGTCCCCACCCTCCCCACCATCACGGTGTTCCCCTTGACTGTTTGCCACCGGTCAAAGATATTTCTGTAATAATGACACGCGATCGGGTAGCATATTAATCAGTAACCACGTCATGTCCACGCGCATACAATGCTAATTAGTCCCGAAGGTTTTATTCCTACCAATTTCTTTAATTGATAGGGAACGATGGTAATCATGTAGTAATTTGTCGGGTAAAAATACTTTAATTTGTACCAAGACTCCTTGACGTATTTGTTTGTTGTCCTTAGCGATATTCTCAATAAAGAAGAAATATTACTAATTAATGGATTCTTAATAACAATACCAACGCCCCTCACGTTCATTATGCCATTGTTTTGTTTTGTGTGTGGGTACTACGCAAGATAATTAATTGCATTTTGATGAAATGAAGGCTTGGGTAACGTGACATAGCACTTTCTCCTTATGTAATATTGGTTTGCATTGTTAAAGGGACAGTCCCTCTTTTACAAAACGTCTGAACAGTTTCCAGTTGACGGATGAGGATTGAGGATGAAAAACGAATGCATCCCTCCATCTAACTATATATCGGTCAAGAAAAGAGTTTAACTGATTTAGCAAAATATATTACAATAATATCTTATTCTTGTAAAGGTATTGTGAAGCCGACATTTGAAAAGGTATGCCACGGAAAAAATCACCAAAATTAAGGATGTATAATAACATGTAGTCAGTTTAAGCGAAGTTGGGTTATTTTGTACAGTATTCGGTCATCCATTGTTATATATGCGCGGGTCACGTAGCTAGCGCGGGTCACGTAGGGGTCACGCATAGCGTTGTGGTACAAACTACCTCACTGGGTTAATATACGTATAGTGCACAATTAACCGTTGGACGATGGTTTATTAACTCCACGAAAAAGAGATTTCAAGCCCTAATTTTTTCAGCCATGCTATTAAATGACAATTTCTTTCATATAAGATAATAATCTCGCAACTT